>CAUYQV010101207.1:0-42979 GCA_963574575.1 Galagoides demidoff
TTTTTGAGACAGAGCCTCAAGCTATCCCCCTGGGTACAGTGCCATGGCATCACAGCTCATAGCAACCTCCAACTCCTGGGCTCAAGCGAGTCTCCTGCCTCTGCCTCCCAAGTAGCTGGGACCACAGGCGCCCGCCACAACGCCCGGTCATTTTTTTTTGGTTGCAGCCATCGTTGTTGTTTGGCGGGCCCGGGCTGGGGATTCGAACCCACCACCTTGGGTGTATGTGGCTGGCGCCTTAGCCGATTGAGCCACAGGCGCTGAGCCTCAATAATAATTTTGATGCAAGTTAATACTATACTAAAGTTGAAAACACTCTAATAAAGAATTCCAGGCTGAGCTGTGGCATTCATGTTGAATGGGGGGGAATTATCCTGGGAGTTTTACTCTTTTTCAGAGGTTTAGTACTTTTTGTTGTGATTGTCATCCATAGATAAGGGCGGCATTTTTTTTTTTTTTTAGAGTAGCATATTCTTTACTGTTTTTCCTTTTCCATTTCTCTGAATTTATCTATCATCCTTTATGCCTTATGCATGTGGACAGTCTTAGCCTTTTAGTGTGAGTCCTTAAACTAGAGGAGACTAGTGATTATCAGGGTTCTTTTTGCATCCTCTTGCCAGTGACGCCTCATTTGGGATGTCTGAGCTATAGAAGGGAACACTGTCTACCCACTGATTCTATGGCAGAGGATAACAGACTTATTTAGGCTGGTGGAGCTTCTCCCTGCTTCTCCCCCTCAATGAACACAAAGGTCCTCACCCTGGACCCCCTGAGAGAATTGGAGGAGAAAATTTTACACAACAAATTTCAATTACTTGTTCTAATGGGAAGACCTGCTGTGAACTGCCTGGATCCAGGGAAGATTTGCAAACAAGTCTCAGTTCATAGTATTTGTACCAATTTCAACTTAAGCTTCTGATTAACTGTATGTTTTTACACAAGTTAAAAAGCAAATTATTATAATTGCCAAGCCTCAGGAGTGTAACTGGGAAAGCCTTATTTAAAATCACAATGCAGCTGTGGCAATCATTGTATCAACAACTCTTTTAGTCTCATAGCATTTATTACTGTGTGTGTTTGTTTATTTTTTATTAAATTTGTCAAAGTCAAACCTAGATACATTCTTAATCGAATGCTTTTTGGTGTGTGTATGATTGAAACCTTCCTAATTATTATTATTATTATTTTTTTGAGACGGAGCCTCAAGCTATCCCCCCCCCCCCGGGTAAAGTGCCATGGCATCACAGCTCATAGCAACCTCCAACTCCTGGGCTCAAGCGAGTCTCCTGCCTCCGCCTCCCAAGTAGCTGGGACCACAGGCGCCCGCCACAACACCAGGCCATTGTTTGGTTGCAGCCATCATTGTTGTTTTGGTGGGCCTGGGCTGGGGATTCGAACCTGCCACCTTAGGTGTACGTGGCTGGCGCCTTAGCCAATTGAGCCACAGGCGCTGAGCCCTTCCTAATTATTTTAATAGAGCCTCCTTTGTCCTATTTTGATGTGAAATTCAGAAATCATTACATTGTTATGGATGTAAGGTGGATTCTTTCTATTTAGACTTTTCCTTTTCTTTCCATTGCCTTCTTTTCCTTCCCTCCTTCCCTCTTTCCCTCTCTCCCTCTATTGGTTCATTTCTTATTTAATTTGTTTCTGTTGATAATAGAGGTGATGGTGAATAGTGTGAGTGAACCACTGACTCATCCATTGTTTCTTATAGAGATCTCACTTTCAGAAGTCAAACAAATGACTCATCATCCAGGATTTTTTTTTCTTCTCTGACTGAGAATTTCTTTTATGCGCGACTTAAATTCTTAAAACATGAGACTTGAGGAGGGGGGGAAAGGGAGAGAGAATTAATTTCTTTTTATAGATTCTTGAAATGACACGCGGGGTTCTATCAATAAGGGGTGATATTTCTTTCTGACTTCATTTTGATCCTCTAGTTTGTCTCTGTAAGCATCACCTCGTAAATATCTAAATTATCAGGATGTGGAATTTGCAGAACTCGGCTGCTCTTTGCCTCTTCATACATCTAGTAGGGAATCCAACCTATTTATGTCTGATAGCCAATCTTCCTTCACAGTCTTCTTTTTCTAGATGATGAAAAGGTAAATAAAATTGCTTTTTTTAATCTACCTTCTTGAGACTTTGGAACCTTGCTGGAAGGATTTGGTGTTTGGCCTGAGGGATTCTGGGAGGTCCTACTTAACAGGCCTGAATTCTAGGCATGGTATCCATTCCCAGGACCAGACATATGGGTTAAAGTCAATGTATGAGAGAGGGAAGGAAACATTCCTAGTCCCTCTGTGTTGAAAACATATTGCTATTTCTAATTTTTCCATCTTCTGGCATTCCAGACATGAGCATGTGTGATAGACATTCAGTGATAGGAGAAATTCCGGGATTTTCAGTCTGGCTGTTTTGATGTAGGACAAACAAACATCTTCACTTTGAAGGACACATGAGGACATTTTCATGTTTTACGTAGTCTTCTTAAAGCAAATACATAAAAATTACATTTTCTTAAAAAAAACTAGTTGTTAAGGAGCAGCACATGTGCTTAAAATAAAATAGAACAATCGTGTTAAATATCCTTCCTAACAAAGAATATAATTCTTCATTATATAATTGTGTGCTCCTTGCTTACAAATGTACGAGGACATTTTGATTTTCTGAAGAGTAGATGGCAGGTTTTTCTGAGGGAATTAGGTAAGAAGTGACATAAAAAAATTAAGCAGTTTAACCCTGTCTCATATTGATAAAGTGTGCTGAAAACTATAAGCCCTCTTTGAATTATTGCATCCTGGCAGTGAGAGTCTATGGGAGTATGTAAATATTCATCTGATGTGAATCATGTAACAAAGTTACTATGAGTCAAGGTTTCACAGAATTATTATATTTCTAACTATGGAAAATATGACTTCAAGTTGTCATTTGTATATTGCCAGAAAATCAAAATCTAATTGCTTTTTCATTTAAAGCAAAATATAATTGTAGTTTGGTTAACATTTGTGTTTGCTAAGCATAATTGAGACATTTTTACTTTCCACATACATGGTACAGAATCTTTTATTTTGTAGTTGCATTCATAGGACAGCTTCAGTCAAAGTTCAGAGACCATTTTTAGTTTCTGCAGCTAGTAAGAGGAAGTAGAAATATGGATATGGCTTCAGGCAGGGTTTGATCAAGGAGCTTAAAGAAAATCATTTTTTTTTTCTTTTTCTCCTTGGCCTTTCCAGTCCTCCCTTCTTTTCTTCCTCTGTCAGCCCTACGTGCTGCATGCCACTGTTTGGCTTTGGGATTGGCCTCATTCTCTTCACATGCTGGGGAAGATGGATGCTAGCAATCTCAAGTTGAATTATTTCTTTCTTCCTGGTTTAGAAAAGTAAAAAAAGAGAGAGAGAGAGACATTCTTGCTTCTTTTCTAGATACCAAAAATTAGACAGACCACTGATTATGTTTGTTATGTAACAGACTGACCCCACGGACATATATAAACTGAGAGGGGAGTCATGCATCTTTGCTGGTTCACATCTATGTCACATGCCCACCCCTGCAGGCAAAAAGTAGACTGTTCTTGAGACACACTGCAACCAGGAATGTTTAAAATAATTTTTCCATCAGTTCTTGAAGTAGACCATTGGTGTAAAAATAAAACAGAATTCAATCTGTGAGACACATGAGCCATATATATGGATAATTTACTTACTTAAAGCTGCCTATTAAATGACTGGCTTGCCTTTGCTAAATAATAATGACTTTATAGAATAACAGGTTTATGACCACATAAAAAAATCAGTACACGCACTTCATTTCTTGCGCTTTTTGTTGTAGTCGACGACAGTAGTGTGGCAGTGGTAGTAGTGATAATACCAAAGAAAATCACTGCAGGTGCATGTTTGAGAATTCTACCTTAGTTTTGGTTATCCATTCATTTGACGAAGACTTATTGAACACTAGCCATCAGACGGGAAGTCACCAGTGATCCGGACAAATGTGATCCTTCCCTTGAATGTCACTTCCTCAATGAAGCCTACCCTGCCTGCTATACTGGAGTTTACACTTCTCTGTCCTGCATTACTCAACTAGTGTTCCATCTTCTCCTTTCTGCTATTTTAATCTTTGTGGCGATTTCCATTATTTGATTATGTTTTTCTCATTTATTATTATCTGCCTTGATGAGAATTTCAGCTCCCTTAGGGCAGAGGTTCTGATTGACTTGATCAATAGTTGAATTGCCCACATCTAGTACTATGCCTGGTACAAAGCAACAACTCAGTAAATGTTTGTTGAATGAGTGGATGAAGTCCTGACTATAGTTTCTCTTCGTCCTGACTATAGTTTCTCTTCATCTGGTGTTTTCTACAGATGGGTGCAAGTCGTGTTAACTACTATAGATATTGAACTCCTAAAAAACAAAATAGAACAGCTTCCATTCACACAGGGTGACAGTGAAGGGGTTAATTTGCACTAGGTAGTCAGAAAGGCCTTGTAGGTAAAGTGACATTGGGCCTGAATGATGCAAGGCCCTGAATGATGAAAAGACCCCACAGGTTGAATTGTGCCTGGCCATGGTCAAGGAATAGCAAGATCCCAGGAAGGTAGGAGTGCAGAGAGAGGGAAGGAGAGGAGAGAGAGACCAGGTACCCTGGGCTATGACGGGGCTTGACTCTGAGTGAGATGAGATAGGATAAGAAGGTCCTTGAGCAGAAGAGTGACATGATCAGACCTGTGCTTTGAAAAGATAACTTGGGCTACCATTTGTCAATCAAGAATGAAGAAAGAACACTAGTTGGAGCTCAGGGTAAGAATCCAGGTGAGTAACAGGGGCTTTGGACTGGTGAACAGGGGTGCAGCTAGTCAAATTCGACTCTGAGCCTAGTTTTCAAATTTGAGTTAAAGAAATCTGCTAATAGATTGGATGCTAAGTGATGAAAAAGATGAGTCAAAGATGACTCCAATGTTTAATTTGACTTTTTAATTTCCTCTTATTGTATAACTTTTCCAGATGCTTATACTCTTTGAAACCAGTGAATTTTGTGAAGTTTCCTCGAGTTTTAAGGAAACTTTAAGGAACTAGTTACACTTTGTATATCTGAATAATAAAAGCCTTGCTAGAATGAACATGGGGAACTATGGAAGAGACAAGGTTGGTTCTAGAACTTTACGGTTTGAATAATTGATGAGAAAATTCTCAGGCTTCAATATCTAAGTGCATCTCACATCTGCCCCAATTTTGATATTCTTGAACAGTTTGTTCTCTGCTGGAAAATACAGTTGCCATTTCTAGCTACTGAGGGTTGTAAAATGAGGTAGCAGTTGGCTGGGTGGGAGGAACAGGCAGCTTTGGGAGTAAGAAAGAGTACCAGCATTCTCTATACAGAGAAGAAATTAATTAGCTTCAAGATTTAGCAACATAAAGGAATGATTATTTGTAGACTGTGACATGCGCACATTGTCAGAGCCACAAGTATGTCTGCATCTATGTCTATATACTCCATAGGGTTCGGATGTGTTTCCAGTTGTTTCCATGGACCTCCATGTTAAGATCTGGGGCATGGGGTGGTGCCTGTGCCTCAAAGGATTAGGGAGCTGGCACCAGATACCAGAGGTGGCGGGTTCAAACCCAACCCTGGCCAAAAACTGCCAAAAAAAAAAAAAAATCTGGGGTCTAAACTTCCTTTGGGAATAAAATATTTTGTCTGATTTTTTTGATCATTGTCAGTAGAAATCTTAGAGTGTATACATAAGGCATTAGATATGCTTAAAAGATCCTGGTAGAATTCACATTTCACTGTTCAAGTTTCAAACTTTAAGCACATTTTTTGAGATAAAATAGTTACATTCTTTTATGTCTAGCATAGGAGCAAAGTCGACAACTTAATTAAAATTATAGTAATCTCAAATGCGAAACACTTTTAAGTCCTTATAAGTTCTTGATAAAAGCTGTACCTTGATTATAAATACATGAATTTTTAAATTATGTTTGAAGCAATAACCTTTCAATCAATTTTGGAAAGTGACTTCAGATACAAATTGGGATGATCTTAGATAAATGAGAGCACTGTCTTCTCAGTGGTTAGTAACAACCCTTTAAAGGCCAATTAAATGAGGGAGAATAGTCCTTAAAAAGACAGTAGGAAAGGTTTGTCAAATGTCTACTTGCACAAAAAGTCTGGAAATATTTGGTTTCTTGCCAAAAGTACATAGAGATGACTAGTTCAGCAATTCGTAGCAAGTTGGAAGAAGATTGTTCATTTATGTTTGGCTGAAGTTTCTCATTATGCATACTCATAATTGGATACCCTATATCCAAAAAGATTCTCTTGTCCAAAAGCAGCCATTTCCAGAATTTTCTTTGTGTCTGATGTTGCTTTGAGAAATAACTATAAGAAATGAGATAATCCTGTGTAATCCTATCTCTCCCTCTTAACTCTTACAGTTTTATTATAACATATAGCTTATTTTCTAGTGCTCCGTATTTTCTAAATTTCACGTCTATTAACTACAAACAACTAAGACTTTATAAAAATGTGGCTTAGAATACCCTGGTTTCAGTTATCAGTTACAGTAACTTTAGGCAAATGACTTTTTTCTCAAACTATCATTAATAGGATTTTCCAAATTCTGTCACAGGAAGGAAAATTAATTGATTCTGATTTATGAGAGAAATTTTGAAGCTGTATTAAAAATTTGCTTCAAAAGAATGGTAATAGCAAATTATGTAATTAGTAATGGTAGCAGGTTACTTTGCTTTTAACTTGATTTTAATGCTACCTTATTATAAACTGTATGAATTAAAAATGCCAATATGCTTCCAAAAGTCATTTTGATTATAATATTATAATCAACCCTTTGACTTGGACCTTTCATTGCATCTCTGTAATTTCTACTTAAATTCTATATAGAATTAGGGAATGAAATGAGTCAGAAAGGGGGCCACAAAAGTTTAGAGTTAAATTGCATTTCAGAGACACCTGAGACATTTTGCTCTTTTGCTTATGTTAGTAATCGGTCCAGAAAATTCTAAGAAAAGTGATTCCCAGAGTTACGAATAAGTTAAATTCTTTTTCTTGTAGTCATTTTCTTCTTTGTTCTCCTTTTAGACTCTGGATCTCCAGTTATGGAAGTGGGACCAGGACTCAATTTGATAAGATGTTACCTAAAGGGTCTATAAAGACAGCCACTCTTAACTTCATATCCTTCTATGAGAACCCTCAAATAAATTTAATCCCTACCTGGGATTATCCCTCAAATGTAGCACTGTTTAAGAAGTATTATTATTCCAGCATCCTTACCTCTGCTTAGGTGCAGAGTGAAGGAGGCCTAATGTACACTGCCCCCAGGATCCAGCCAGGCTGCAAAGGAGATGAGCGCCTCTGGGGATATTTAAGCATTGTGATTCACAGCCCCACCTGGGGGAAATAACACAATAACAGGTGGACAGACTATGGCAAAGGGGACAATGCCTGTCCTTTGCTAATGGGGCAGTCACTGGTCAGCTCCAGCAGATCGTGGCCATGTGGGAAGTGGGTATGGAGGACTACTCGTGCTAGATGAGTCAAGTTGGGTGGCTCATTTTAATGGTCATGCTGTGACTTGTTAAATGTTGGTAATTGATTTAAAATGTATCTTTTTTTATTTTAATTTTTTTTTTTATTTCAGTGAACATGAGGTTACAAGCAACCAGTTCGTAATATTTGAATCTGTTAGGTAGATTACCTCTTGTAGATGTGCCCCACACCCAAAAGTGATTTAAATTTTAAACTATTTGAGCAAGGAGGCCTCCTCGACAAGGACTAAGGGGACATTCCAGCTAGAGTTTTATGGCTGTTCTGGTAAAAACATGAAAGGTGGAGGAAAGAGGGGTAAGAGTGGAAGCAGGAAGATAATCTCAGACTGACTAGCCCAATGGATTTTCAAAGGTCAGTATTGAGCAGCAGGAAGAATTCTGGAAAAAGAATAAAGGGTGGGCTGGAGACCTCTAGGAGACACAATAGGCAGGACCTGGCAGCCAGTTGAGTATGGAGAAGAACTTATGGAGGAACAGAAGTCTCAAGTTTCTCTAAGGTCCCAGGAAAAAGAAACTGCTGGGGCTCAGGTGATATGTGCATATTTTTAACAGTAATCTGAAATCCAATTATCTGTCTTCCACAAGTGCAGACAGCATCCTGCTCACACAGTAATTATACCATGTATGGGTTCAGTTTTGATTTTTCAATCACAGGATGCACTGGGACCATTGCTACATTTGCTCGAAAGGTCACGGCTTCAGTGGTTTAGATGCTGGAAAGCAGGGATGAAAATAGAATGCCGTGATGGTTTTGTAAACCAAATAGGGGAAAAGCTAACGGAGGTCAGGATCCACTCACTGCCAGGAGAGAAGAATGAGAGGGGCGAAGCCAGGAACGAACACTCGTAGGAAGACTATGAAGCTAGAAAAATGGGAAGGGGGTGGTGAAACCTCTAGTTCTCTCCTTCTGAGTTAGCTTGATACCAAAAACTAAACAAATGATGTCTCTCCATTGAACTCCCCGTGGAGGGAATGTTGCTGTCTATTGTTTAAAGATGAAATTTCAATGACCTTTCAAATTCTTGGTGTATATATTGTATCTGTCTAAAGATGAGAATAAGAAGATGTGGCAGAGGGACAGTGAGAGCACAGGAGATAAAAAGCTCGGGTCGTGTCAATTACATGGTATTTATTGTCAGATACAAGAGAAGGACCAAGTGACCCAATACTGATTAAGACTTAGTCCAACCGCTCAAGACAGTTAAATATTTAAATAACCTATAGCAATAAACTAGAATACATATTCCTGTAACTGTCTTACACAGATTAAATTTCGGAGTCTAAGGGATAGAGACACACATGACAATGTTGGAACAAAAGGCCTTGTTTCCAATAGAGACGTCATGGCTCAATGTAATTGCCAGGAATGTGGTTTAGGAGTCAGTTCTGACAAAGATTCAGGGGGATCGATGTTTCCAAAAGAGAAAATGTGAAGCAAAAAGAATGGTGCACCAAGGATGGATCCCAGAAAATTCTTGACGTCTGGTAAGCAGAGATTAATAGACTCACACAGGATAGGTGATACTTTCATCATTCCTTACCTGTACTGTGAAGGGAATTTAAGCACTTAGAGTTATCAATATTCAAAAAGTGAAGGGTGGTCTAGATTTGAGGATGATGAAGTTAAATACGACAGGGACGGCTGAAGTCCACATGCTGTTCTGCAATCACAATGGGGTGACCTAGGAAGCAGCTGAAGTTCACCATAATTATACACACTCTAAGTTTCTATTCCTTAGCTATCTCATCTTCTAGGTTTAAATCACGTCCCAACTCCTTTATGGATAATCAAGTAACTGGTTGTTAATTCTTCCACTTCTGAGAACTTACACAGTTATGTCTCTCCTTTCTTCGACACTTACTATTTCACCACCTTGCCTTATCGGGTTGTGAGTGTAACACTGACCTGGTTACTGGAATGATGACTATGAGAGGTTGTCCAGACTTATCACTTGGGAGAGAGAGACTTGGGAAGGGCATGTGCTATTGTAGCCAGGAATTACTGAGGAACACTAGGCGTAAGGGAGACTATCCTGAGTGAAGATTGTATGGTTACCAAAACTCTGTCACATATTTTTTTTAACTTTCTCAAGCCCTGACACATTCAATTCCTACATTAGGTGCCATAGTAAGGATCATGGAGGTCCCATGATCCTAAACACTTCACTTTACAGATGAGAAAACCAGACCTGGAGAGGTTAAATGACTTGCCCGTGGCTGCACAGCTGGTTCTGCTATAGTCAAGCTAGTCTTGTTCTCTTACTGATGCCCCAGACCAGTAGCTTTTCTCAGATATTGCCCTGTGCTTATTGCCTCGTTGATTCATAATGTTATCTTGATTCTTTGGTCAGATTCTGATGTGTGACTTTTGCTGTGATCTGGATGTTGTTGGCGTATCCCTGAAATTCATATGTTGAAACCTTATCACAGTGGGATGGTGTTAGGAGTGGGGCATTGGGGAAGTGATTGGGTCCTGTGGGCTCTGCCCTGTTTGGATTGGATTGGTGCCTTTGCAAAACAGGTTCTTGGTCTACCACGGAGGACCACAGGGAAAATGTGCCCTTCTGTGAATCAGGAAGTGGGACTCACCAGACACTGAATCTTCACTGCCATGATCTTTGGCTGCCCAGTCTCCAGAAATGCAAGGAAAACATATCTATTGCTTATAAACCACCCAGAATATGTTATAGCATGTAACCTAGAATGGACCACGTCACTTTTCTCTACTCGAGTCCATAGTGATTAATAATCTGATGAGCATAATACATGCCTACCAATTGTTAACTGAATTTCCTAGTTTCTTAAATTCTTTAAATGGCCACCAAAAATACTCCTATAAATGAACAGGGACTTAGAAATAATAGTCAGGTTCTCTTATAAATAGGGAGAAACAAGCTCAGAAAATATTCTATGACTTATTCTAAGATTGCCAATGATGTTATCTTGACTCTTTGGTCAGAAAAATGAAGAACCCCAGTGATAAACCCAAACTAAAACTTAATGCTTCTGCCTCTTTTATTTCCCAGACCTGTGTTTTACCTACCATCCTCCCACTGTTTTGATAAGGACTAGCCGCCCAATATTAGGCACCAAAAAAATTTAAAACAACATCATAATGATTTCTACTTTTTCTTGCAATTTTTCAAATGGCATCTTTTGTTACCGGACTCCCCACGACAACCCTGTGACACCAGCCAGGCAGCTGAACAGTTTTACAAATTAGGCAATCAAGACTCAGGATTTAAGACAATTGGACTGAAGTGGCTCAATTTCTTCAAATACTGGAGAACACAAAGAAACCTGGGCAATCTTAATACTGTGCTGGAGAGAATGTTTTTTTCCAAATTCAATGAGGCAAGGCTTTGTTAGCAAAAAATGTTCTTCAAGGCAAGGTTTGCAATTGCATGTTAAAAAGCTTTCTCTAGTTACTATCACTTAGGTAACAACTTTCTGATTTACTTCTGCTTTTGTGGGGGAATTGTTACACTAAGAACATTGCGGTTCTTTTATTATAGTGAGACAGATGCAGAATGTTGAAATCATGTACTGAGTGGGCTAAAGCAAAGGTACACAATAAAACTTTCAGAATTCTAATTAAAGATCTAAGTGGAAAATGTAGATGAATAAATGAATGAATGGATAAATAAACAAATGCTACAGGTTGGCTTCATACCAAGTGAACTTGGATGGTTCAGGTATGAACCTGAATTACTGATGTGAGTCCCTCTGAGCCCCTGGAGTGCTGGATCACCTGTAGGGTTTGGTATTCTGTTGGCCCCACACGACCTCTAATTAGGGAGCATTAAAGCTTATGCTTACGGTGCTAGAAGACGTTGACCTAAATCTACCCTTTTAACAAATAGAGTTTCTCAGGTTGTTTTGTTGTTTTGCTCTGCTGAAGTTCAATTTAGACTATTGCTAATTAAATTAAATGTGAATGAGAGAAGAGAGTGAGAAGAGGTAAGCCATTCTCAGTTTTTCTAGAATCTTCCCTAAATAGTAGCTGAACAGCTCTTTTTTTCCCAGAGTGAGGGGGACAGTTAGCAGAGATTGTGAGTCGACTAATGAAGGTGGGGCCAGGCCTTCTTGACCATATTTATTTCCCAGCTATTCTCAGCAAGGGCATAGCTTGTAACAGGGATCCAGTGAACACCAGTGGAGTAAACCAGTGGGTTACAGTCTGGAAGTTTCCCTGGGGTGGAGTCTCTGGACTTGTAGACCACTGGCCATCAATGTGTGGCTTCTTTGGTGAGCCCCACACATTTGCCTTGCAACAAATTGTTTATATGTTTCTTTCCCACCAACAAGTTTATCTCCCAGATGGCAGGGACCTCTTATATTATTTATTTTGTTCATTTGTCATTTGTGAATCTCCATTCCCTCTATGTCATCACATACTGATATATAATGCATATTTGTTGGGTGAAATCATTAAGGGATTCCCCATACCATATTCCCCTAAATTGTGAAGGTAAGACCTGTTTTTTAATTGAAAAATGCATATGCTGGGAGGTACCTGTGGCTCAGTGGGTAGGGCGCTGGCCCCATATACCAAGGGTGGCGGGTTCAAACCCCACCCCGGCCAAACTGCAACAAAAAATAGCCGGGTATTGTGGCTGGCACCTATAGTCTCAGCTACTCGGGAGGTTGAGGCAATAGAATCGCCTAAGCCCAGACATTGGAGGTTGCTGTGAGCTGGGTGGCACTCTACTGAGAGTGATAAAGTGAGACTCTATCTCTACAAAAAAATAAATAAGTAAAAGCTTTACGCATTTTTATTTATTTAAGTATAAAGCACCATTGTTCCATACCGAATATAAAACAAACATAATATGGCATCATGTAATATAAGTAATACCTAAATAATGGACTCTATCCAGGCACAGTGAGTGCTCATCTGTAATCTTAGCTACTTGAGAGTCTGAATGGGGAAGATCACGTAAGCCAGAGTTCAGGGCCAGCCTGAGCAATGTAGTGAGATCATGTCTTAACAAAAGAGGGGAAAAAGAAATAATTAACTCTCATATACTATAAATGAGAGTTAAGGTAATATAAATCATGTATGAATATATGGTATACTAGAAGTAATACATAATATAGAAGGATGTGTAGGGAATAGCAGTTAGCGTGAAGGTAAAAATAAATGTTCCTTTGTTACTTGGGTTTCTTTTTACCTCAGTATATAGGGTGCCCCAAAAGTGGCCTGGGAAGTTATCATACATTGAGAAAATGGAACATTGTAGCTGAATGTACTTTTCTTTACAAAATGTCATTACAAAATTTTGCAAAATATTTATAAAATATTATCTATCTGTTGGCCACTTCTTTGTAAAATGTACATATTTCTAAAATTTTCTCAAGTGTATTTTGTAAATAATGGCCCATTTTTTCGATGATTTCTCATTTTCCCAACAAGACAACGTTATGGGTGACTTTTGGGATATCCCGTATGACAGAACGCAAGTGGACAGACCCACAATTCAGACTCAGCTCAGGTAGTTGGATCCTTGAGCTTTGGAATTGGTTTATTTAGGGGATCTGCCCAAATTGCTTACAACTCACTTTGCTAGACTCAGTTTCTTCATCTTTCAAATCTATAATAATGTTATTATCATATCAGCTAAGATTTATGAGCTCTCACTATGCTGAAGATACCATCTTGCACCCTTTACATGGATATCTAATCTATTGATCATGTCACCAGACCCACAGTATAGGAATTATCTTTCCCATTTAGCAGGTGAAAAATGAGAGATTTTATTTATTTATTTATTTATTTATTTATTATATATATATATATATATATATTTTTTTTTTTTTTTTTTGAGACAGAGTCTCACTCTATCTCCCTGAGTGGAGTGCCGTGGTATCACATACCTCACAGCAACCTCCAACTCCTGGGCTTAGGAGATTCTCTTGCCTCAACCTCCCGAGTAGCTGGGTCTACAGGCACCTGCCACAGTACCTGGCTATTTTTTTGTTGCAGTTTGACTGGGGCCAGGTTTGAACCTGCCACCCTTGGTGTAGGGGGCCAGCGCCATAGCTCATAGCAACCTCAAACTTTGGGGTTTGAGTGATTCTCTTGCCTCAGCCTCCCAAGTAAATTTGAAACTGCAGGCCCCTGCCACAATGCTCAGCTAGTGTTTAGAGACAAGTCTCACTCTTGCTCAGGCTCATCTTGAGCTGAGCTCAAGCAGTCCACCCACCTCAGCCTCCTAGAGTGCTAGGACTACTGGTGTAAGTCACCATGCCTGGCCCTAAAATCAGAGATTTTAGAGTGCTTATTTGAGAAAGTTAAAACACTTCATAAACCACATATTGTCTTACACAAAAGAGGGAAGACTTAGAAGCATTTTGGAGGAACATGTAAAACACAATTAAAGGAAAAAACATTCCTAGAAAGGAATCAGGCATGCACTGGAGACTCCAGATCACACACCAGAAATCAGAACTACCAGATGCTGGTGAGGAAAAACTACCAAAGAACTGAGGCCTGAATACTACACACTCCTCACTGGCGATATTTCAGTCGTTATGGGACTTGATTCTATAATGAAGATGAGTTCCAGGCCTGACAGGAAAGAGACTGTGGGTGAGAGGGTCCATCATCGCCAATAGGATTTAGAACTTTATACCAGAGGGCTTGCCTCTCCTATTTTAGAAAACACTCGTGGAAAGGAAGGGTGTGATTATTGTTTTCTAGATCTGCTGCTTTGCATACTGATGTGAATAAGAAAACGGAACATTTGTTCAGACACAAATTTTGTATCAGAGAGTGTTATCTCTGGTCTTCTATGCAGAAACATCTGCTTCCAGTTTCACCAAGAGCTTTCATTTTGAAAGCCAAGAGACCAACTACTATTACCAATTCAGAGCTAATGTTGCAATCTCCAGATACAGTCACAAGGATTATAGGGCCTACCTAAGGTAGGCGAGCCAGCTTGGAAAATAAAACAGACAATGCCGACTAAATGTTATGAAATTGGTGTAACTAGAAGAAATCAGAGAGAAACATGCTAGAAATTTGTGCCTACTTCCTTACTAGACATAACTCCACGCTCCTTTTAAACATTTAATGCTGCTTGCATTTGCATACAGACAAGATTGCTCTCAAGTCCAACACTGTAATCACTGATCTGTACTGTGCTTTCTTATCTCTATGAACTTTAGGTAAAGTAAGGAAAGTAAAATGTTTACAGCAAGCACTCAGTAGTTGCTAGCTGGGGTTCTCGTGGCTGTCATCTGCATTTTTCTCACACTGAAGGAAGCAGCTCTGGCCGAAAGAGGCACCTCCCCCTCCGTTCACGGTATCTTCTGTTATTACAGCAAATCCTCACACTTTAATTGTCGTTTGAAAGATTCACTTGTACCCTTGTAAGATAAACCTCAGAAGTGATCCCTCCAATCCTCCTCCTTTCACCCATTACCCCCTCCCCTCTCTCCCCTCCCTGTATTCTTAGGCTGTTACTAGGTTATAGCTTTCATATAAAAGGTATAAATTAGTTTCATAATAGGGGTGTGTACATTGGATACTTTTTCTTCCATTCTTGTGATACTTTGCTAAGAAGAACATTTTCCAGGGTACAAGTGAATCTTTCTAAGAGTAGAATGTGAATGTTTTAAAATAATAACTAAGAAAATGACATGAAGGCTATGTTAACCAGTTTGATGGAAGTGTTTCGGATTGTGTGTGGAAACCCCACACTGTACCCCAGAAGTGCATTCATGTACATTTACCATTCAATAAAAAAGAAAAAGTGAATTGTTGGTTGAACTCTTTCTTGCCTCGTCCAGCTACCGAGAGCTTACAGATCAAAGATTATTCCCAGCACGTTGTAGGGACTGGGAACAGCCTTTTAAATTGAAACAAAATATAGTTAGCTGGAGTCATTTATTTTCCTAATAGTACTTTCTGTGGATTTTGCACCTGACCTTGGAAAAGGCATTAGTTGACTGAATAAAATCGTTTTGCATATTTGGAACAAAATATTTCTTAAAGCAGACCTCGTTAAAAAAGAAAAATAAGGTCATCTCATGAACTGTAATAATGAATAGTGACATCATAGCAGATAAAACCCTTTAAACCCACCTGTGCTTTTTTTTTTTTTTTTTTTTGTACTTTATGGCCGGGGCTGGGCTTGAAGCCACCACCTTCGGAATATGGGCACAGCACCCTACTTCTTGAGCCTACCACCTGTGACCCCATGACCCCACCACCTGTGCTTTTGTTTACCATGATACAACAGCAACTCAGGACCATGGCCTCGCTGAATTTCCCAAAAGTTTCTTTTTACATAGAAATCTATGAACACACACACACACACACACACAATCATATTTAGTATATAATTTAATTGCACTTTTTCTTTCTTATGTCTAGACTCTTTATACTTGTGCCTGAGACCAAGTAGAAATGTGAAATGTTTAAAGCTAAAGCAAAAGGATTTGAGATGAGAGAAGTCTGGTGAGAATCCTGGTATCTTAGTGCCCTGGTCAGTATTTTTCTCCTTCTTCACCGACGTGGCCATCTACTATTTCAGGAAGAAAAAAAAAAAAAGCTTGGAGATTCGAGTTGGCATTTTTAAATGTAGGGTTTGGAACACACAAACCTGAGTTTGAATTCTGAGTGTGATTTTCAGGCAGGCTTTCGGGGGTCCTGATTCCCTCATGTGGGTAATTGTGATGTGAGTGACTTTTTATGGGACTCTCCATCCTGTCCTAACTTTGCCTCCCTGCACTGATTGTTGTGGCTTCCTTCTGTCTGGTAGGGCAGGGTTGCAAATTTAAAAGATAAAAATATGTCACCCTGTGTCTATCTTCTTTCTCTCTCTTTTTTTTTTTCTTTAAATGTGGGTATCACTCCTCCCTCCACCACAGGTGGATTACCACGTTCCCTCTCAGTACCCTCAGCTTTTGTTTCTTCCAATGTTCTGTGTTTGCCCTGCAAGATTAATGCAGGACATGAGGGCTGACCCCTCAGCCCCCAAACACCCCTTAAAGGCCCAGCCTCTTAAGCTTTATGATGAGCAGGGACTGCGCCTTCTTCATCCTGTAAACCACCATTTTTTAGTCTTGCACAAAGTTTGACTGAACGTTTAATCAAGGTGCATGCACTCGGACCTTGGAATTTATCCTACATTGAGCTGAATCAATGAGCTGAGGTGAACGAGACCCTCCCCAGTTTTAAAATCATCTTATCTGGATCCAACGACAATGAAACGATCTTATTTTATGTTATTTTAAAACTTTACAAATGAAAGATCATAGAATTAGAATTAAATGCGCCATCTCCATTGATTTTCTGTTGCTTGTAACAAAGGACCTGAACTTGAATAATTTATAAAGAAAAGGAATTTATTTCTCCAGTTATGGAGGCTGAAAAGTCCAAGGTCAAGGGGTTGCATCTGATGAGGGCCTTTTTGCCGGCATGGACTCTCTGCAGACTCTGAAGGGAGGGAGCATCACCTGGCACGTGGCCTGAGCAACCAGCTCAAGTCCCCCTTCCTCTTCTTATGAAGCCACCAGTCCCACTCCCATTATTACCATTAACCCATCAACTCACACATAGATTAACCCATTTACGAGGGCTGAACCCTCAGCACCCAAACACCCCTTAAAGGCCCAACCTCTCATTACAGCCATGCTAGGGGTAAGATTTCAACCTGCATTTTAGGGGATACAAATATTCTTTTTTTTTTTTTTTTGAGACAGAGCCTCAAGCTGTCACCCCTGGGTAGAGTGCCGTGGCATCACAGCTCATAGCAACCTCCAACTCCTGGGCTCAAGCGAGTCTCCTGCCTCCACCTCCCAAGTAGCTGGGACCACAGGCACCCACCACAATGCTCGGCTATTTTTTGGGTTGCAGCTGTCATTGTTGTTTGGTGGGCCTGGGCTGGATTCAAACCTGCCACCTTAGGTGTATAAGGCTAGCGCCTTAGCCACTTGAGCCACAGGTGCCGAGCGGGGATACAAATATTCTAAGCAGAACATGAGCCCTATGACAAGGTTACTTCATCACCCAGATTAGGAATCAATTAAAAATTATTTAATAGAGTCTCTCAGATGCTTGGGAATGGAGGTCCTGCCTGGCAGCTTTGTTTTATATTTGTTAGTTCAGATGGTGTTAATTTACGACGTATAAATTCTAAACAGCTACCAAATACAAAGATTTCTAAAATACCCTTAAAATATGTGTTCTGGTTCAGGTTTTGAAGATATTTGAGTTTTCTAGGTTTTTCTATTTCAAAAAATAGTTCCTGTCTCTTGAATGTTCTATTTTATCCTTTTTACATGTGGTATAGGTATATGGGGTTAGGATTGAGAATACACAAATACCCACTTTGCTGCCCTTAAGCTTTAAATACATTGTATTTAAATGTAAATTGCATATCCTCTCTAAGCCTAAGTCCTATTTGTTTAGTGAACAAATAAGATGTTTGCTATAAGCCCTTCCTTTCTCTCGCCACACACACTCATGATTTATCATACATGTGGCAAAACATGATTAATTCAGTGTCGTCAATCGGGGAACTACTAAATTTGCTTGCTGTGTATAAATGTTATTAAAGAATAGCGTCTTCCTTGGAATTTTTCATGTCTAATGTTCTTTTTTATACTGTTAAGATGATTTCAATAATGGTATAAATTGGATACAAATTCAAGTAATCATTATTGTCCCTTTGTATAAGTATTGTCATGTCTGATACTGATTTAATTTGTCTCTGACAGCAAAATAAGACATGGCGATCAATATTTCAGATGGATTTTTTCTGCTGGGATGGTGTAAGTGTGCGCTGAGGAGAGCTGATTTTCACTGCCCATCAAATTCTATGAAGCAAAATTTCAAGAAGTGTTTTGTTTTGAAGCGAGTTTCTTCCCAGCATTCAGATTGATTTGCAGGCAGATTATAAAGATGCCGTCTTACGATAGACACAGGCACAGTTAGATTTGAAAGAACGCCACTTACGGCAGAAATTATGTGCTAACACAATGGTTCGTCTTACTGTTCTCTGTTTATAATGCCCTTTTCCAGGTGTGCATCATTGATATTGCCGTAAGCAGCCTCCAATTCTCTTTGCAGGGCTAAAAGGAAAGGGTGGTTAAGTGGGCAGAATAAAGACCCAGGGTCGTTGAGAAGAATTAATCCTCTCCTCTTTCATAAAACATTACTGTCACCAGAAATGAATGTTTTCCTTGCTAATAAACTGAGACCGGTTCAGTAGAGTGAACTATTCCTCTTATTTTATGTTGCCCATAAGAAGATGACTCCATGGGCGGCACCTGTGGCTCAAAGGAGTAAGGCGCGGGCCCCGTATGCCGGAGGTGGTGGGTTCAAACCCAGCCCCGGCCAGAAAACTGCAAAAAAAGAAAACATAATAATAATAAAAGAAGATGACTCCAGCAGTAAAAACACAACAAAGGCTTGGCAGATAGCAATTAGCTCTTTCAATTGCCATAATTTTTTCAGAGGAAAACATATACTTGCATACATATACATATCTATGTTATAGATATGATGTATACTTCACATATATGAGATAATATATATAGATATATGATATATAAAATATGACACACATATTATCATATACATATATATGATGTACAGCTATCACAAAGCAGCCCTTTTGGGGGGGCATTTCCTCTATTCATTTTTAGAACCCACATGTATTCTTATCCCCTGTCATACTTGTTGCCAGATTAAAAGTATTTTCCAGCCATAACTTGATTGCATTCCTGGATTGTATTAATATTCATCAGAAATAATTTAAGGCATGAATTCGATTAAGGGGCCCCTGTGATTGGCACCATCTGATATCGGACACACGAGCTTTGCCTTCAGTAATAACCCGGGACCTCTCATGGAGGAATCGGGCCCTTGTGGATATATGTGTATCAGAGCAAACGTTAGAGTTTATTTTTTGGCTTTTCTTTTTGAGACAGAGTCTCACTTTGTTGCCCTCTAAGTAGCGTGCAGTGACATGATAGCTCATAGCACCCACAAACTCTTGGGCTTAAGTGATCTTCCTGCCTCAGCCTCCCGTGTAGCTGGGACTAGAGGTGCCCACCACAACATCAAGCTGTTTTTAGAGATGGGGTCTGTCTCTTGCTCAGGCTGGTCCTGATCTCTTGAGCTCAAGCGATCTACCAGCCTCAGCCTCCCAGAATTTTTTCTTTCCTTTTTTTTTTTTTTTTAATAATATAAGATAATAAGGATGATGATCGAGTCTTCTTGTCAAGGACTTCTTGGCTTCATGAGTTCCTGTGAGAAGGACGTTACCATGTCTGGTTTATGAATGAGTAATCTGACCCTCAGAGTATGTGCATACCTTTCTGGAGCTCACACAGTTGGTAGGTGAAGGAAGTTAGAGTCTGAACTCACCCTGCTTAGTTGTTTATGTGCGCCTCCTGCTTTAAGCAGCTGCCTCTTACTTGCAGTTCCAAGGTCAATCCAAACAGGTCTTCCTAAATACCTACGTCTGTCTGATCCTCATGCTGAATGCAGATGGCGCCGCAGGCTTTTCATGGAGGGCGAGTGCTTCCTTTTCCAAGAAACGCTGGGAATTAATTCATCAAGTGGATCCTGAGAGGCTACTCAAATACCTGAGCTGCAGGAAGTTCAACCTTTTTAATTATCTCGAGTGAGACTTCCCACAATGTTAAACCTTCCGAACGGTGCCACACTGGGAAGTGAAGCCCTGGTAGCAAACTCCTCTGTAGCAGTTCTGAGCGGGCGGACGCGAGTCAAATACCTGAGACGGAGTCAAGATCCGAACACTCCAACCTGCGTGCTGTGGTGGTTCCACTGCAGAGGGAAAAGGAAAGGGGAACTTTTGCAGCCAGTGAAGAGATAATGACCAGTAAAAAAAATATAAAGCTGAGTAAAAGAGAGACAAAGAGGAAAATCTGAGAGGGAGAGAGAGAGAGATAGAGAGAGAAATGGAGAAACCTGCATAACAAGTAGAAGGAAAAGTGATTGGATGGCTGTTTCAGGAAAGGTAAGAGAAGGTGACATCCTTTGGATATGGGTGACAACAGCAGGTGGTTTGTGACAGCTATTCTAAGGGCAGGGGGAAAAAAATCTAAGCCTAAGGCAGGAAATCGTTTCTAAGTTTAAGAGAGGGATTACGGAACAAAGAACAACTTAATTATTAGAGGTTTTATTGCTAAATCTTTTCATGGTATTTACGGAGTCCTTGCACATGTGATATTTCGTTGAATCTTCACAATTCTGTGTGGTGGGTTTAGCGGATATTTTGATCTTTCTGTTAAAAATATGGAAACCTAGGGTTTGACATGTCTAGTTTCTGGAATAAGGGGTGGAGCTGAAATAAGAAGATGGGTGTTCTGACCCCATCCAGTTTTTTTCCCCAGTGTGTACAGCTAGGCGTCCTGTGTGATGTTCAAAGTCTTCATGGATTTGCTGAATGTGCTTCCACAGGGAATTTGGTTACTGGGCTAGTCTGGTCTTCACCTGTGGGATAAAGGCACATCCACAGTACAGCACTGAGTGTATTCAAACTGCTTCATTCTATTTAGTCATGGGGCATCCCGCATAGAATAGGAATCAAATACGGCAGAAAGGGTAATATTTCTGCTATTACTACTTGAGTGGCTATGGGGGCTGAGGAATGGGAACCTTGGGACTTGTGGGCTTGGCAATAGAGACAGAAAACCAAACTGCCTCACCTGCGGCATATACAGAAGGTGATCTCTATAAAGAGGGTTGTGAATAACAGTGGCCACCTGTTGGTCTTACCCGTCTGGGCTCCCTCCTCCTCTTCTCTGTTGTGAAGGCATTAGGTGGGGCTGACCCGTCTCCCCTTTTCTATTCAACAGCGATTGGCATATGTCCTGTACGGGGCCGGTTTTCTCCTTGGCTATGTTCTACAAGAGTAAGTGGAAAAACCATTGATTTCTGTGGGTATTGCTTAAGTGGATGTGAGGTTGGGGTGCTTTCACTTTATTCCCCTTATGTAGGGAGGAGGACAGAAATCTCAGGAGAGTCAGAGTCTGTGTCCCAGCTGACTGAGCACCCAGCAGATACAATCAGCCACGCCTGTGGACTTCCCACAGGAATTACAAATAAACCCTCAGGCTAGTGAGTTGAAATTTGTGCGCTCTATAAATCAGAGTCATATACGAATCCAGGGAGTGGGTCCCTAATGATAATAACCAACACTTGAGTGTATTCTGTGCTATTAAACATTCTTCTTTAATCATTTAGTCCTCAAACAATCATATACAACACATGGGATTATTATCTGTGTTTTATAGAGAAGAACTGAGACAGAGGTTAGATAACTTTCTGAAGATGAGAGATGGGAAGAGGCAGTTTGTAACCCGGACTGTACTTTCTATACTCATTCTCCGTCTTCTTATTTATATGCTGCCTGCTCTATGTGTGTGCTTGCATGGACACATATTATACATGTGTACTTTATCTTTCTATATTTATATATCTGTATGTTATTTCTCTGGAATGTGCAGATTCTTGGCAAGAATGCAATGGTTACAAATGAAAATATTAATGTTGGCTGTATGCTTGCAAATAAGTATCTCAAGAATGAAAGTTACTGTTAGAGCTTAAAAAAATTAGAGATAAATGAGTGTTTTGAAAAGGGTATACATAGGAAAATTAAAATGAATGAGCATAATATCAAAGCATCCGTGTTAGGACATTAAGTCTCAGTAGGAGACTAAGCTGGTTAGTGGATCCAATCTTTTTCAGCAGTAAAAACAAAACAACAAACACACAAAAAACCAAAGGCAGTTAGGTGTAGGCATTAGGCAACGTTTTATGTGAGTGCTATGAAGGAGAAGATCGTAGTATGGAAGGGTCCCTGAAAAGATACTTACTAACAACTAAAATAATTTGTGAGTCAGAACACTTAACCCAGTGGTTCTCAACCTGTGGGTCATGACCCGTTTGTAACAATGAAAATACATCCTGCATATCAGATATTTACATTATAATTCATAATAGTAGAAAAATTACAGTTATGAAGTAGCAACGAAAATAATTTTATGGTTGGGGGTCACCACAACATGAGGAACTGTATTAAAGGGTCATGGCATTAGGAAGGTTGAGAACCACAAATTTAACTAATCCAGGTACTGGGACATTGTGAAATTCAATTAATTATCATAAAGCTGGAAGACAAACCGGCGAAGTGGGAGGCTGTGGAAGAATCATTTGGATACATAGTTCACGATGGATGTTTTGAGATAGACTGTAATGATCCATTATTTCACTCCCAAGAAGCAGAGTCCTCCGTGTCCTTTCTGATTTCCCCCTAGTTTCAATGTGCTCAGCTCATCTGTGTTGTTGGGAGAGCTTCATTGGTTCCATCTGCACTGATTTTTATCTTTCTTGATTTTTGTGTATCTTTACATTTTCCTAATGACCCGTGTGTGTGCGGGAAATCGTGTGTCTCTAAGCACCACCTAGCCTCTGTAAGCTGGACTCCCTTTTCCAATTGTTGCCATGTCTAAGTTACAATCTGTGAATCTGGTGCCAAGACACATGGGGAATTGGGCTAACTCTGTCCACCTGCACCACTAACAGAGGCTGCCGAGAAAAATAAGTTTTGTTTCTAAAAAGGGTCAAGTTCTACATGACTTCCTATCATAGTATGCGAAAAATCAAGGGAAAATGAATACTTTTTAAAAAAATCTGTTCTGCTTTCGGAGAAAAGAATTGTCATGGAATCGGGATGATGCCTTAAAATGGGGGCATAGCCCATCATCTATTTTTGTAAAGCCTGTATACAGTATGAACAATTTTTATATATTTTAAATGGCTGAAAAAATTATAGGAAGCGTTTAATATTCATTGACTTACCAAAGTTATATGAAATTCAAATATCAACGTCTGTGAAGAAAGTTGTATTGGGATACACCCACACTAGTTTCTGTATGGCCTGTGACTGTTTTTGTGCTTTGTCAGCACAATTGAGAAGTTGGAGAGTGTGAGGTCTGCAAAGCTGAAAATGCTTTTTAGCCTTTTACAGAAGACGTTTGTGATCTCGTCTTAGGAAAATCAAAGTACGATTTGGAAAGCACTTGAAATGTTCCTCCTAAGGAAAAAGAGTTAGTGCCTGGAAACAAACAAATAGACCAATAAATGTCAGTGTGTGCTTGTGGGGGTGGGGAGGTGGGATTTAGTCATTCTGTCCACCGGGTTGATATTGCTTCTTGGTTTAAAGTCACACACTGGTATTGCATCAGCATACGTGGTGTCATTTTAGAACTTCTTTTGTGACAAATTTATGCAATCCATTCTCAGAAGTGATGTAGTAGAGTATCAATTTTATTATCACATAGAAAACATATTAATAATAGGAAGATCTCATGAATAGGGCGTCCTTTTCAAAGATACATTCTCATCAAGGTAAAGAAGAAACCCATTTGGGCTTTGAGGTGAAGTTTTCTTCGATTGCCTGTATTAATTATGGAAGTATAGCAATTCTTGGACTTGGAGAGGGATGCAGGATTTTAAAAACTGCAGGTCAGCGGGCCGAAAGATTGTGATTGTTATTTCCTGTTGTGCTGCAATCTAGAAATGGCAGTGAGAATGGTGTGGGCACGTGGTAGACAGAGAAAATTAATAACTAATTAATTTTAGTTATTAATTAATTTTAATTATTAATTTTATAATTATTAAAATTATAATAATCGAAAAAGTCCAAATAACTCTCTGTTTTGGAGTCTGCTGTCAGAATCATGTTCTTATGCTATTTGTTTATAAATATATAATACAATATATATAATATTATTATATATATTATATATGTGTATATAATATATATTATATATATGTGTATATAATATATATATACACACATATATATAATACAAAATGTGTGTTTGTACAGGCTGACTAGTGGTAATAACTATGTCCATGTACCAATCTTTAATCTCTCAGTCACTTATTCCTTTCTCTTCTTCAGACACATTTTTATTATATTCTGTTATTCATTCCTGGCACATATGTGTATGTATCCTGTATTCCCCTGAAATACTGTGTGCTGCTTCAAGGCATAATCTTGGACTCATTCACCTGTTTCCCATTACCTCCAACAATATTTAAATGAGTTCGTGTTGACTCAGGCAGGGGTGGCATTGCAGGCTGTTTGTGGAGAAGAATCTTTTAAAGTCTGGCTGATCGCTGTGGTTTGGAGGCTTAGGAGCACAAAATAGGCGAACAGCAAATGTTGGAGTTGTATTGAAAGAAACGTCTCCTTAGTTTGGGGGGCTCCTCCAGAAGGTACTGTGTACAGCCACTGTGCCGCATTATGAGTTATTTACACATTTTCGTGAAATTCCTAAATAAAATATAGTCAGATGCTGTGTGGTTATCGGAGTGTTGAAGACTTCCTTGTCTGTATCTTCTAGGTGCCCAGACTCTAATTGTCATATTCTTTTTCTCTCACCTGTCAGTCACGTCAAGTTGGTCTGAATTTTGACACATTAAAAGGTCCCTCCTGCTCATATCTTTGGGTACCTCAGGCTAGTCTATCCTCCTTTAAACTCCCTTATTTTAACCTTTTAGCAATTCTTCTCCTGAGACTTCTATATCTTTTTAAATTTGACTCTGCTATACTTCTTGATTTGGCCTCACCCATCTGTAAGCACATTCTTTCTTCCACGATGGCAGAGATTTCAAACAAACTGTGGCTATTTGACTTGTGCATTTCTACCTATCTTGGTGCTTTTGTCAGTGTTTGCTTGAGAGACTATTTTTCAAAGTTCCAAACAGGGAGAGAAATCTGACTGGCAAATGTTAACTATGAATGTGTTATACAATCCTTACTCTTAGGTTGTTATAAAGAGCTAATGAGCTCCTAAAGCCAAACAAATGAATGAATATAGAAACCTTTAGCATTGATTCGAATATAAATGATTTCATCTTGGTAGGATGTGTATTTTAATCAAAGTCTTTCTTAAGAAACCACATATACCTTCTATGTGAAGCAATCTCTTGAAATTCTCCGTTGAACATAAAGCATATTGAATTTGGGATGTAGAAACCTTTTATTTTGTGAAACATATAGAGAAAATAATATAGATCTGGATATTATGACATTAGGTATCAGCAGACATATCTATATTTATTTGTCTATTATCTATCTATCTATCTTCTTAATTCATTGAGTAGCCAGTCCAAAAAACCCCAAATAACTACAGGTTATATATGAATAGTTAAAGAACTGATGTGTGCTCCTATCTTGTAAGTATAATTATAGATTTGTAGAGAATATTATTTGGAATATTATTTTGAAGATGGTTTCTTACAGATTAGTATCATCAAAACACGTTGGTGTATCTACAGTGAAAATTATGTGGTCTGGATCGTACCTCTTATAAAGGAACATAAGCTTTGACATTAGATAGATCATGTTCAAACCCTGACTTTGTCATTTATTAGCTATAGGAGATGAAAAATGTATTCTTTTCCATCTTAGATTCATGGCTGAGGGCCATATAATAAAAGATAGATTTACAAGTGAAAAGCATACAAATTTGTTTAATATGAGTTTTACTTGATATGGGAACCATCATAAGGAAACCCAAACAGGTAGACCAGTATATATTTTATGCTAGGTTTGATGGAGAGGTGGGTAGTCATGGGGTAGGATTAGATGAAGGGGATATTGCCTATTGGAAATAAACTGAAGGGGAGACATAGCAAGGCCTCTTTGTCCAGATTCTGTGTCCTTGTCACTGTGTCATCAGAGATAGGATGTTCTATTCTTTTGGGTATAGGGAAGGTATCTCTAGGTTTAAGATCTGATGACCTACTGTATCAGAAAAATCGTAAGTTTTATGACTTCCGAGGAGATGGGGGGTGGGGTGAGTGAGAATGGCCTTTCTGATTTTGCTATATTCACCGTTGCCAATGGGTCATATTTTGGGGTAGCATGTCTTGAAACCCATCAGCCTGTGCTGTCCACATAGAATGTTTAGAAAAATAAAATTATCTCTGTAGAGCTCTAGAAATCTAGTGTAAAAGTATTTGTGGATAAAATGTAGGTCAAATTTGTAATGAGATAATGTATGAGAAGCCTCTTGTTAGAGCACATACGTGGTAGGTATTTTAAAAAATCTTAACTCTGAACCAAATTTATGCATATAAGTTATTTTTTTGAAAATGATGAAGATGTGAAAAATTATTTTGGGTTCTAAATTACCAGATAATCTATTTTACTGATGAATAATCAATTTCAGTGGCTTTTCGAAGCTTTTTATTTTCTCAGCACATACAGATTTTGCCCAACTATGGGGTTCCTTGTGATTCCTGTCACTTCCTGAGAGTAGGATTCTTAAACCTAGGCAGTTATTCACAGTTCCTAACTATGGGCGTTGCTCCTGAAGGGAGCCATCTTTAATCTGATCCTGAGGGAAAAAATAACTTTCTTGGAAGTCAAACGTTATAACTTTCAGATGATTTTAAATGCACTCTTTAGAACTGATTCCTTTCAAGGAACCACCATGATGTTTTCTGTATGACTAATCCGTACTTGTTTATTTTGAAAAGCTAATTTCAAAAATCTCATTCCTACAGTTTTGACAACATGGATTTTCATTTACTTTAAGAATCCTTCAGAAAATTTCATCACAACTATTTTTACCTATAGATTTCATATGGTTCAGTCATATGCTTGGAACACTTTTAGGAACCTTGAGATGTGTTCCATGAAATTGGATAGCCATCTTGAAATGTTTGAAGGGAAGCCAGATGGAAGTGATCACTTAGGCAGAAGTTTCTGGATGCATGTGAAGGAGAAAAGAGGTATGAGGATAAGGTGACAAATCAATTTCTATTTCAACATAAGGAAGAATATTCTTATGATAAATTTTCATAAAAATGTAGTAACTTGGTCAAAGAAACTAATAGCTTCCTGGTAACAAGTGTATCAGAGACCAGTTGACCATCTGGTAGGGATGGTATGGAAGGAATTCCTCTTAGGATGCTGAGTTTGGATTCAATTATTGGTAGACCTTTTTTAAATGCAGTGATCTAAGAAAGTAAAACAATAGACTGTTCCAACTTTAACAATTTTGATGATCACTGCCTTACTTCTGGAGCATTATTTGAATTTAAGAAAGGACACATCACAGAGTTCTTCCTAAACATTTTGAAGGGTAGCTTCAGTAGAAAAATAATTTGTGTAGTCTTTTTTAAAAATAAATTTGATAAAAAACAAGTATTTGGAAGACATATAAAATGCAATTTATTATGTAATAATTTCTTTTACATACTAGGTTGTAACAATTACTTTCAGAGCAGATGGATCTCTGTTAGGAAGGTATCTCCATGATATCAGTTAGTTTAATTTGGTTGTCAATGACAGAAAGTGGTGCTGCATGACATGAGCAATAAAAGAATTTATTGTTAAGACAGGTTAGCTTATAGTATTAAAGAAAATTCTGAGAAATCGGCTTTGGAAATGGACTGGAGCCTCTATGAAGATCTGAGTGTAAGGAATTAATGTACGTTGTCTTGAAGGTGCCATTGGGGGCATAAATGCTGGATATTTAATGATTTATTCCACTTTCCTCAAGATTCACATCCTAATGAAAAAGTATTTAGATACTATAATTTCAGACGCTTTCTCATTTTTTTTTTAATCTGGGGAAGAAAATTTTTTTAACAATTTCAACATATTATTCAGTACGTGTGTGTGTAGCTTACCAAATTAAAGTTGAAATGTCATATACTGGAGAAAGGGGGAAGGTAAGTTGGTCAGGGAAAACACAGATGTGTGCCATCATGAGCCACTTTGGTCTGAAGCATTAGTTATTGATGCTTCTCAGCCTCCTTCACCATCACCCCCCCCTTCCTCTTCAAAATACACTCTTGGTAAGGGCTCAATGTGGAGATGAAGATGCATGTTCTACATGCAAAATGAAAGGTATTTGGAAATCTAGAGAGCAGCTTGTGCAAAGGTATTTATAGTGAAAAGAAGAAATGGAGTCCTATTAGCATAGTGGAGTGCTTATATTCTATGTATGGGGTGGGGGTGGTGATCATTGCCAGAATGAAATTCTTCATGTTGTTTATAGTGAAAGGAAGAAACAGGAGTCCAATCAGCATAGTGGAATCTTTACATTCTATGGGCGGGGGTGTCATAGCCAGAATGAAATTCCTCATATGGGATGGTGTCTGGGGATTTAGCACAGTTGTATGTAATCTTCTGTACCTGTGCTTGCCCACTCAAACCCTTCTCCATCATCACAAGTGTGCCTGATGTGTCCTATGTGGTACATTGGAATGGTGAAGAATCAATGTGTAGGGAGTAGTAGTCATAACCAAAGCCACTAAGTATTGTGGTCAAGTAAGCTCCTGTTTAGGGAATTGTAAGCTGCCCTGGAATTCATGAGTAGTTGAGTAGTACAATACGGGGTGTGGAGGGATACATTCCATAGTAGTAGAGATGGAGTTTCAAGGTGTCTTATTTGCATCATATTTGCATAGTAACAAATGCACCAATCAGCTCTCTATCTGACAGGTATTCTTGCCTTGTGCAAAACCTGATTCCAGGTTAAGCATTTCCTTACATTCTTCAAGAAACAACATACATATGCAAAAGTATGATATACATCTTCCTTTAATAGGAAAGGTGGGAGAAATATTTCGCCTCATATTTTACAAGATATTCCTGAAATACGTTGGCATTGTTTTAAGTTCTTCTGGAAGACTTAGAGGTTTTCATAATTGGGTTCATGGTTTCATCACATGCATTTTGATACAAATAAATCATTGTTAAAGTTTTCAAATTCTAACAGGATGTTACTTATTAAAAGTTTAATTTTGATTTATTGGTTATTCAGTTAAATTTTCTATGTGATAAACTTGTATATGCTGATTAACTTTAAAATTTAATATGACTCAGGATGGACAGAATATAAATTTCAACAAAATGCAGCGTTTTACCTCCATCAAACTTGTTAGAGGCATATTTCCTTCTGAAGGATGAATGTAATGCAATTCTTTTTTAAAAAGTAAAAAAGAATAGAAAATGACTTATTTTTGCTTTTTATATGTGAGTAACTGAACTATTTGAGTGAAGAAGGTTTAAGGAAAATCATAGACAGCAGTAAATATATGACTATTGTGAATAATTGAGAAATGAGATCAATGAAATACTCAAGAGTAATTTTGTTCATCACTGGGACTGATCAAATATAATATGGGCAGAAAAATGTAGTCCATTGAGAAAGAGACCTCTTTTTCCTAAGGATCCCGAGCCTCTCACTGTATTTACTTCAGCATGGATATAAATATATACTTTTTTTTTTTTTTACACTAGCCAAAGAAAAACTGTAGGAAGTATAGCACAGAACTTAATGTTCATGATTTTTCTTTATAAGGTGTCAACATTTGAGATATAGCCCACTATGAATCCATAAAAAGTTGATTGATCGTAGTATTACATAGCCATAGATATCAAATGATGATAGACCAGCAGGTAAGCAGAATACACAGAAGAAATTGTTAATTTCACTCTTGGTTGGCTAGGATGAAAAGGTTCTCCATGAGAACAGTCCCTTTGTTATTCTCCCAGCAGGAGAGTAATTTAGCTCATGAACTACAAGACCAAGAAGGAGCCTTAGGAATTAATCATGGCAATCATCCCACTTTTACAGTATAATAGTGTGAGTGAGTGTTCAAGACCAGGGAAATAATAAGCTTGGCAGAAGATCTGGTGCTCTGGTCTGCTGACTTTTTCTCATATCACTTCATGAGTTCTTCTTACTTAACTTCTGGTCCAAGGGTTTTGAGGGTTTCTCTCTTTCTCTGCCCTTTGGAGGCTGGAAGGAAATAATCAAGTAGAATATTTTCTTTCCCACCATATAGCAGAAGGTGCAGGTGTAAAGGTTGTGAATTAGAAATTACCTTCTTTGTCTTTAAATTTTCTGTTTCATATTTTATGGCTCTTAAGTGAGTAATAAATTATTTTTGCCATAATTCATTATTTATAGAATACTTTAACAAAATTTAATGTAACTCCACAAAATGACCAGCATAGGAAAAAAAATCTGTCTGCTGATAATTGGCCCAGGGATGCCTTAAAGGATTTAAGGCATTATTTTAATAGAAGTATTGATGGAATTTCTAAGAAAAGCCTTTCCGCTAACAGTAGGAAATAATCACCTTTGGGTTACTTGAGTTCCAAAAATTCAATTTATAAAATTTTCTATCTGTCTTTGGGCCATCTTAATTAAATAAATTTAAATTTTGGAAGCTAAATCATTCTGAACAACTTCTATGGACATATCATTAATTATGCCTGAGAGGTGTTGGGGAGATAGGGAAAATCTATGGAAGCCTTCACAATGGACAGTTGATAAATTTTTGTCAATTGGTTCTCTCTCTCCGTCTCTTTCTTTTGGTAATTTTATCCTAGCTTGTATTTGGGCCACACCCCCCAAAAAACTCACTGTACTTCAGAAAAGGATAAGTCCATCAAACTTCTGGGTGAGGCCAGTGACTCAGACCACAGGCCTGGCTTCAGGGCATGGAACAAGTTGAATCCCAGGAGACAGTTGCTGGCGTCTTCTGGGAAGAAGCTCCTTGGCTTTCATGAGACCATGACAAGACGATTTCCTATTTCTCCTCCATAATGGCAACCTCTCTTCCTTTCCTTTAGAAACTTCCTTTCTCAGTGTACAAAGTAAGGTATCCTGTTAAAATAAAACATTGTCCTGTTAGAAAACATGTTGACTGAAAATTCTCCAACAGCCATGTTTTGTGATTTTTTTTCAAGCCATGTATACTGAAGTAGAATAAGATGAGTGGGGTATAAGCCCCATTCTCTTGGGTTAAAACTTGGAAAAATAGGACATCTCTTGGCAGCCCAGAACACCTGGGTTTTCCCAGCGGGCTGCAGTTTCCCGATCACAGACAGCAGTCAGGCAATTATCTCCTCTCTCTGCTTTCTACTTTCAGGCAAAAGCTGTTGATGTACAATAATTGAGTTTTCCCAGGGTGTGTAAAGAAGAAAGGGCATGTTATCAAGAAGCACAGCTGAGTCCTTCATATTTATTTCTCTTTGTAATTTAAAAAAAAAAAGTTACAAAGTAGGTAAGACGTAAGTGAGGTCGGAGATGATCAGAATGAAAGCCCAGGCACCCAGTTCCACGCTCAAAAAGCGAAACATTGCAAGTAATGTAAGGGCTCTCTGTGCCCCTGGCTAATTGCACAGTCAGTCCACCCCCACAGGTCACTGCCATCTGGAAATTTGCCCTTCTTTTCCTGTCCCTCTGCCCCGTGTGTCTCCACCCTTTAACCGTGTATTTTTAGTTTTGCTTGTAGGTGAGCTGTATAAGGTTGACTCCTGCTGTATGCATTGTTGTGAATGATTTATCTGCTACCTGTTAAGTTTTTGAGGTCAATCCATGCCGAAGCTATTATCTGTGGTTTATTCATTTTCAGTTTTAAACTGTAATAAAAGAACTGTGTCTCCTTTGATTTATCCATTCAAGTTTTGATTGATATTTGTTTCCTTCTGGTCTTTTTTTATATTGCAAACAGTCTAGTTATTTCTCACCCATATCCTCTGAGACATATGTATATGCACAAACATTTCCTTTGAGAAAAGCTGCTGGGTTATAGGGTATGAGAATGTTGACCTTAATTTGGAAATGTGGAAAACTTCTAGGGAAATCATTATATGATTTTAACCTTTAAACTGCTAATGTGATGTACTACATTTGTGGATTTGTGTATGTTGGACCATCCTGCATTCCAGGGATACATCCCATGTTGATCATAGCATTTGATTTTGTTGTCAGTGTTGTTTACCTGGTCCAGGCTGGGTTTGAACCTGCCAGCCTGGGTGCATGTGGCTGGCATCCTACCCGCTGAGCAAGGGACATCGCCCAGCATTTGATATTTTTAACGTACTATTGAATTAAATATAGCAGTTATTTGTTGAGGATTTTTCCATTCACGTTCCTCAGGGATATTGACCTGTAATTTTCTTTTCCTGGAGAGTCCTTGTCTAGCTTTGGTAGCAGGGTAATATTGGCCTTGTAAAATAAATTCAGAGTTTTCTTTGATTCAGGTATTTGAAAGACTTCAGGAGAGATTGGTATAAATGCTTTAAATGTTTGCTAGAATGCAGCAGAGAAGCCACAGGTGCTGGGCTTTTCTATAATGGGAGATGTTGGATTGCAGATTCAATCTACTTACCCAATGATCTGTTCAGTTTTCTGTTACTTTTTGGTTTAGTTTAGGGAGTTTGTATGTTTCTAGGAGTTTCTCCCTTTCTTCTAGGTTATCTAGTTTTTGGTATTTAATTATTCATAGTAGACTCTTATGGTCCTTCAGATTTCTGTGGTATCAGTTGTAAAGATTCCTCTGACATTTCTCATTAGTGTGAAGCATCCACTTTTTTCCTTCTTGAATATCAGTTTTGCTTATTTCTAAAGAAAGGCCACAACTCTTACTTTCCTTTTGGTATTTTCTATTGGTTTTCTAGTCTCTTTTTTTAAAATTTCAGGTTAGTAGGAGGATACACATATGATTAGGATACACTAATTATATTTGAACAATAAAGTCCTAGTTGTAGTTGAATCCTTCACCCGGGAGTCTACCATATACCCCTAAATTATACTCAATAGGGGAGCTAGTCTCTTTTTTCTTTGATTTTTATTTCCCACCCTCTACTAACACAGTGTTTGTTTTTTTTTCTTTTTCATATTTAAATATAATGTTAGCCTGTTTAAGATCTTTCTTATTTTTTTCGATCTAGGCATTTATTGCTATAAATTTCCCTCTTAAAACTGTTTTTGGATACACCCCATAAGTTTTTGTATGTTGTGTTTCCATTTTTGTTTGTCTCAGGATATTTTATAATTTCCCTTTTAGTTCTTTGACCCTGTGGTTGTTTGGAACATATCATTTAATTTCCACATGTTGGCAAGTTTTCTAAGATCTCCTGTTATGGACATCTATTTTTTATACTACTGTAGCCAGGAAAAGAACTTGATATGATTTTAATCTTCTTAAGTCCAGTAAGACTTGTGTTGGGGCCTAACATACGATCTATCCCGGAGACTATTCCATTGACTCTCAACAAAAAATATACATTCTGCTTCTGTTGGTGAAATGTTCTATTATGTGTCCATTAGATCCATTTGATCTAAAATATACTTTATTATTTTTTTTTAAATTTCAGTTTAAATACATAGATTACATGGTTTGGTTTTGGTTCCTTTCACTCAGGAAATGTGAAGTATGCCTGTGCAATATACCCCTTGGGTGGGAATTTCCTGTCCCCTCCCCTACACCTTTCTCGGATTTAGTAGAGTTTTTCTCTCATGTGAGCATGTGATCATTAAACTACTGGTTCTAACTAAATACTGAGTAGGTATGGTAGGTACTTTTTTCCCCATTTCTTGTGATATTTCACTTAGGAGAACATTTTCCAAATTCATCTAGGTTGTCACAAAAGCGATGAAATCTCCATCTTTTGGTGGCTGAATAGTATTCCATGGTATACATATTATTTTTTTTAATCCATTCATGTGTTGACGAACTCTTGGGTTGTCTCTGCGTCTTTGCAATTGTGAATTGAGCTGGTACAAACATTTGAGTGCAAGGGTCCTTATGATTGAAGGACTTTTTCATATCCCCTATATCTTTGTTTTTCTGTGCTTTAAGTAGTGTGACTTCTTTGAGTCTGCTTCTCAGATTACTGATTCTAATCTCTGTTGAATCTGTTGATCATTTCATTGAGTATTAATTTCAATTAATATGGATTATTTGAAAATTGTTATTGGATTAAAAATGTCTTCTCACCTGCTTTTTTAAAAAAATTATGTGATTTTTTAGTTGCATAACAAGAAAAATACATGTAAAGTAGGTAAAATACACTTTTTTTATTAAGTCAAATACACATAGATCATGAATACATTTATGCATATGTAGAGTACAAGGTGTTGATTTTTTTTTTATATAATCTATCGTGGTTACATTAAACCAATCAACATAGCTTTCACCTAATTTACTTGATTATTGTGCCAAAACATGTATGTTCTACATTTCACAGATTTGACTTGTACCCTTGTCATATGTTCCTTCTCACCTGTTTTTTTATAGTCTTTGGCACCTTACTTATCATTTTAAATATTACTTTAAATTTTGATACTGTTCATATATGTGTTTAGTACCCTGTGAAAATAATTCCAATTAGTGAAGCGTTGTGGTTTTGATTCTATAGTTTTTGTTTTTCTCTGACTCTTATTAATGGTGCCTTTTTTTGTTTGTTTATAAGTTAGAGCTGCTCATTTTACCAACTTTATATGTTGGATTCTTTCGGGCTGAGTTGAAACAATTTTCCTCTAGAGAAAGCTTTCATTTGTTACTGGAGACATCAGGGAGCAGAGCCACACCTGGAACTCTTTAAATTAAACCCTTGGCTTGCTGATCTGTGTGACACAGTAGTGTAAATTTAAACTGTGGATTTATATGTGGTTTAGTTTGTGGTTATGGATTCTCAGGGAAGGTTGTTTATATATTTTTCTTTACAAAGTGCCAAATTCAAAACAGGGAGGTTTGCTTGTTATCCTCCTTTTGTGCGTGTGTGTGTGGCAGGAATATTTCTTTTCAACTTTGTGGTTTGTATATTTATGCGGAAACACTGTTGTCTGTGATATGAACATTTTTCATAAAAGCATCTCAAGTTTTTCAGAGTTTGGCAGAAACCCCGAGGATGTAAACAAACTTGGGCTCTTGATCATCGACTAGTTTTCACTTTCACATTGTTCTTGGACTCTCTAAAATTCGTGCTTTTGTTTCAACTCTTCAGTGTGAGAATTTTGAAAAAATATTTTATTAAACATTCTGATCATTTCTTGCATACTACAAAACACTGAGATTTCTTCAGAAGCATATTTTATGTTTTTGCTAGGCTCTTAAATGTGCCATGTTACTTCCATCGTATTTCTTCCTTGGTAATTATTCTTGAAAGTTAAATACAGTTCTATGAATTTTTGCTAAGAAGGGATTTGAGATGCACAAACTGTAACAATTTTTCTTTTATAGCACACTGTAGATTTTATGGTTGAGCACACAGCAGATTTCATGGCAAAGCACCTATTTAGAGTGAAATATTTGAACACAAATGGAATTTATTTTGTGATCTTAAAATCTATTGCTTATACACACTTACATTTTCAACCAGTTGGGTTATTATTTAGGATATAGTTTTACAGTTGCTTTTATGAGGAGATAGACTGTATTACCAAAATATTACATGTAAATAATACATGTAACATTACATGTAATGTTACAATTACATTACATATCATTTATTTAAGTGTATTTTCATGATAATTAATTTTCTTTATTATTTGGCTATATATATATATAAACATTTTTCTGTATTGTGAAAACAGCTTCAGAAGTTTTTCAATCCCCATCTACCCTTATTTTCAAGTATTCAGGGTTTACTATAAATTTCAAACTTCTAAACTCTTTTCAGGTAAAACGCTATCATTTCTGCTGGTTCACTTAGTTCTCAAATGTAGATGATCTAATTTAGACAGTTAATATCAAGGAAATAAATTTTATTATTCATAGCAAAGAGTGTTCTCCAAATTGTAATCATTTGGTATTTAGTAGTATGGTTGACCTTTTGATTATTTTCGATTTTTTTTCATTTATCCTCCCCCCCCACCGTGAGCATATCTTTAATATGCTGTAACACTAATTCATTAAAATAGTTATTTTTCAGTGACCATTTAGTTAATTTCTATTAAATCTTATAGATTTTTCTCCTAGAATAGTGTAATTTCTTTGAAAAGTTGACTTCATTGGCTGGTTCGTATTCTTTTTATTGTTGTTGCCATTTTAGTGATACACAAATACGCCAAGAACAGGCTATCTGGACGCGAAGAGTCTAGGAAATATTTACAGGGTTTTAACAACAAGCCTTTTATGAAAACATTCTGCTTGTCCAACTATTTCCGGATTCTTATTCTTTTCGTCATCAGTTACAACATTGGTTGCATCAATTAACAGTCACGTGTGGATCTGGTGGATTTTCAAAGTCAAATGGGCAGAAAAAATATCCTCATGTAAGCTGCCAAAAATGACTTCTGTAGATTTCAAATTATACAGACATTTAGGATGGGATCCAGATGACTTCTCATGGCTGATGAAAACTCTACACCACCGTGCACCTTTGCGACATTATCTCTTAGCCCGTCTCTTCTGGCTCTCTTGGTATAAGCCATGTTGTTCTTTTCCTGGAATCCACAAAAGGCCAGTTCCATTTGGACTTTAAGTTCCTTGAGTTTGCTCTCCTTTGGTCTTGAGATTCTCAGCTCTCAGAATTTGCATGACTGTTTCTTCTTTTCAGTCAAGTCTCATCTTAAATGTTGCCTCCCTAAGAGGCCCATCAGTCATCCTTCTAATTACTTAAATTATCATTTTCCTGTTTGGTCTTTTCACAGAACTTCCAAATACCTGAAATTATCTTGTTCTCTCTGCTAAAATGTAGTTACCATGAGAACACAGAATCATCTACCTTAGTAACTTCCGTATGCCTGGTATTTAACCATATGACTGCCATTAAGTAGTTGCCTATGCGTTAAATCAGTGAACAAAATTAAATATGGAAGTTTTATGATATTATCCTTTCCTTGTTGTAATAATAATAACTTGTTATAGTCTCTGGCAGTTTTTAAAACATCTTCATATTGAGTTCGATGTTATGGAAAACATTCTAATTACTTATTTTGTGTAATGAAATCTTTATAACATACAAGCAGACTGATCATATGGCTTTTAATATATCTTCCACAAATATGATAATGAGAACACTCATATTTGGTATAGTTCATGTCATCTTATACAAATATCTTTGGTAGGAATAAAAGCGAGGTGCTAAAAAAAAGTTACCATTTTAGGATGGTGCCTGTGGCTCAAAGGAGTAGGGCGCCGGCCCTATATACCAGAGGTGGAGGGTTTAAACCCAGCCTCGGCCAAAAACTGCAAAAAACAAAACGAAATAAAGTTACCATTTTAAACTTAGATTTTTAAATAATGCAAGTGAATCTCCTTTGCAAAGCACAAAACTCTTGTCTCGGCTGATTTTTCCAGTTGCTGTTTTATTTAATGTTGATTTCTATGAAGTATTTTCTTTCTTCCTGAATGGCTACATCTCTCAGTGGCACTTTATTAAGCAAGATGAAACTTTTTGAATATATTTAGGCTTTTACAAATGTATTTATTGTGTTAAGTCCTGAAATTAAAAAAAAAATGGAAATAATCCAGAAGTTCAATAACACTTCATAGTCTACTTTTGTTTACCTTTTTTGTGAAAGTGGTTGATCAGTTAGCTTATGCTGTATTACAAAACGTCCATATTATTAGTGGTTCAAACAATGCCTTATTAGCTTGCAGCAATATGGGCTGGCAATTTTGGTGGTCCCAGACGGGCATTTCTTTTGTAGGTTCTCTGCAGCTCATTTTTACAGCCACTGTCATGGCCAAATGGTTGGGAACCAGTTGGTACAGGCCTCTATCATATGTCTGGCTGTTGATTGCAGTAACAGGGGCAATTGGACCCTATGTGTCCAGCATCTCACGGGCTAGCCCAGTCTCCTTCACAGGATAACTAAATTGGAAAAGCAATGAGACATGAGATGGGACAAGCTCCATTTAACAAGCACTTATTAAGTCTCTTTGCCAGTCTCCCATTATTCAAAATAAGTCACATGGCCACAATCAGATATTAAGAAGTAGAGGTATACCTTTCGCCTCTTCCATTAAGAGGGGGGGGACAAGCTACAGTCTTGCATTGTAGAGGGTTGTTCATATCAGAATGGGAAGAATTGTTTGTCACTTTTTTTTTTTTGTAATTCATTAAGAGGGATTCCTAGAAATCATACTTTAGAATCTCAAAGGGTAAAAAAAAATACTCCGAGGTTCAATCACATATTGAGTGCTTTTTAACTTTTTAGCCTGAATTCCCAGCCAGGTAGGAGTACCCACATGTTAGTATATGCAAAAAGTACCTTATAAATCGGTATGCCTTTATAGCATCCTTCCCCATCCCCATTCTGATTCAGTAAATTTGACATAAAGTCCAAGAACTTGTTCTTTAATCTTACCAACGTATTGTCAAATAGAAGATCCAGAAGACTATATTTTTTGATGACAGAACAAAAATAGTTTGCACATTTATCTTTGGACAAAAAGAAAGTGGCCATCTCTTGAAAGCTTGAATTTGTTTTGAAATTTCAAGACTTATCTGAAAAAAATGCAGTGGAAGAATTCATAGTTTTCTTTATCTAAGGATGGTAAAATCTGCATACCAATGATATACAAGGTGCTCTACGAAAAACTAAAGTTAAAACTCATGTAAATAAATTAAATAACTTATAAAAATTATTAAAATATATAATAAATGTTGTTATAAATAATGTGCCTTCTATGAAGTCAGCAGTACCTTTATGTGAAATATTTGTCTCAAAGCACCTTTCTCATCGATTTTGAACATTGTAGATTTCAGAAAAAGGAGCAACTGAAATAGAGAAAAAGCACATTCAATGCTTTTATTCCAAGGAACATGTGTACAGTTTCTCAATAATAAGGAAAATTTAATTCTTTGGCCAAATGTTTTATTTATGTGAAAAATATTCAATAAATATTTTAATAACGTTCTTTGTACTGGCAATTATCTTTTATTTTTCCTGTAAAATTTGGTTTATACCTGTTTATTTTTTGTTTTCTTTTAAAAAAAATTTCAAAATATTAAGGAAATACAAATGTGTTGGGGTACATGGATCACTTTTGAAATGCTTGAGTCAGGGCTGTTAAGTAAACCCGGAACCCACATAGAGTTTGTTCATTATATGCATTATGGTAGCTTTCACCCATTCCCTCCTCACCCCCTACTTGATTTCCACTGAGTTTTGGTTTGTTCTGTGCACATATATGCTCATCCATTAATTCCATTTTCTTAGAAAGTACATATGACGTTCTTTTTTCCTATTCTTTGGCTACTTCACTTACGATAATGGTCTCCAGTTCATTGAAGTAATTGTAGAAATCACTACTTCACTCCCTTCCTGTTTCAATACAGGTAAACCATCTGTTGGACAAATACACTCTACCACTTTATAATCCCTTCCTTAAACCAATGTGAACACTACCACTTGACTGTGCAGCAAAACAAATTATATGGTTAGATAATAATAAATGAATTTAGGTTCAAAAACAATAGAGAGTTACATTTGTTTCTGGATGAGATTGTCAGATTTTCCTAGATGACATGTTGTGTTTAGTGCCCTGTTTTGATGATAGGGTCCAGACTCAGGATGTGTCCTTAGTAAAATTTGAGAGGAAAGAAAGTCTCTTCCTTAAGAAATCTCAGGAAAATGCCTAGAAATCTGTTCTTTCCATGGAGACTGACTACACACTTTCATTATCATCTAAGAACACATTCCAAGTGTGTTCTCTGCCATGTCATTTCTGAAAGCCTAAGAACATTTGAAAATATTATTCTATTGGATGTCCTAGGAGGACAATTGTTATATGTCTTTAGTCCCTAACATGCTTGGATATCAGGTAGAACTCCTGAATGAATTCATGTACAGTACATGTATTTAATTACTCAAAGATGCAGAGCCAATGCTGACTTTATTTTATGGATTCTAGATTTTGCTTCCTAAATAAGTTAAAGCTCTCTTCTTTGTGTCTGTGTTTAACTTTATAAACATAAGCTTCAGAGCTTCAGCGTCAACTGCTTTCTTTTTTCTATGCGCTTATGTCAAATGTGCTTCCACTCAGGAACATTGTTGTAAAGATGTGAATTTACAAAGATGTTCCAGTTTAAGGGAGACACATCTGTCATCACTGTTTAAGTAAAATTGTCTCATTGTGACATTTTAGAAGAGGCTTGATAAAGTTTAAATTTTTTAATTTAAATTTTTTAAATAGGAGGTTTAATATAAATATAAAACAACGTGGGCAACTGGTGAGACTTCGAGTACCTCTTTGCTTGTTCATCCATCCATCCATCTACCTTATCATTATTGAAAAATAATTATGCACCAGGCCATAGCGCGCCTGTGATGATTAACAAGGAATTCTGAAATGAAGACACTTCCATTTATCTAACCACACATTCCAGTCTGTTTAAAAGTTTATTCAAGCAATAAAACATTTGTAGCCCTTATTGTCGTGTACACTACTGTCTATAAATACTTCCAAAATCTGATTGTTATTATATTAAGCTCCAACCACTACTTAAAGTTTACATTTTTACTTCTTGGATTTCAACTGTCAGTAAAATTTTTACGATAGGTTTTATGTCTTTTGAAATGAAATATCTATGACTTATTTTTCTCCAAAGAAATATATCTTCTTATGAAAACACCACACTGTACCCCATGATTGCATTAAAGTACACAGCTATGATTTAATAAAAAGAAAAGAAAAGAAAAAAGAGAAATATATCTTCTTTCATATTATTTGGTGGGAAATTCAATGACAGTTCATGGGAATCATTCTGGCCTCAAGCACCTTCTGAAGGATGCTTATGTTTTACTTCAACTTCAAGACTAGAGTTGAAAGGGTCTGCACTTTCTGCTTTAAACTCTTGATGCACAGGTTGGTCCAGCCAGTCCAGCTACCTTGTGGAAGGTCAGGGTATCTACCTGATGTACCATGTATCTAACCACCTCAGTAACTTGATAGTGGCTTCCATACATACTACATAGAAAATAGAGAATAATAAATTATCCCTAGCTATCAGTTGCTAACATCGATAACTGCATTTTATGATTAGAAGATATAAATTAAAATTGTCTTTTTAATAGCAGCTGGGTCTTCTGTATGAATTACATAACACAGCAAAAAACATATTTTAATGTCTTTTCCCCAGATGACTGTGCCTGATGTTCAGTTATCAGTGCTAATAATGTTCAGTCATCAGTTGCATAATGATGTTTAGTTCACAAGAACAATGATTTCGCAACCTGAGTGTCTCAAAGTAGGATGACCCTATAATGTGAAATCAGCCATTGACTGATGGGCTTATTTGTGGATGAGCAGTCCGTGTGCAGTACCCAAATATAGATTAAAGAAAAATAAACTTTAATGATCATTGGAGCCAACTGAAATGTCAGTGAACTTCAAGAAATCCAATTATGATGCAAATGTGAAATTAGCAGCACAGCAAAATAAACACATCATCTGAACTTTTCTAAAACCATCCAGTTCTAAATTTGCATTAGATTAAGGTCAGAACTTGACTTTATAAATTAAAATGTCACGGAAAGAAAATTTTTGTCATTCTGATAGTAATTTGTGTATTTCGATCATCCAGGGCCCATAATTTTGATGGTTTTACATAACTTAAATGCTTTTCCCAATTGGTTTAAATCCATTGGCACATTTCCAACAAGTATTGTCTGGCTATAGATAAATCAATTCTGAATGTGGGTCAGCATATGGTATATAGGAAATAAAGGTCATAATACTTGGTGTGCATGAAGATGTGAGTATATGGGTGTGTATATATAGGTATAATATGGTATAATTTAACATGACTTATACTATATCTTATAGACATTTGGTATAAGCTGAACAAGAGTAACAATAAATCAAAGAGATATCTACTAAGTTTTTTCACCATCTGATAGTTTCTTAACATATTTGCCTTTCTTCTTTTATTTAACTTTTTATTGCATTCAAACTAATACAGTGAAGCAACTCATTATTTTTAATGGAAAGGCATATTTTTAATTACTCAAAGGGCATTTAGATAGCTATATCAATCTTATATATCTTGCCACTTTCCATCTGGGCACTGCTCCAGTATTTTAAGCCAATAAGGATGATAAACATTTAAGATTAAATCTTAGTTCACTATGTCTCTAAAAGTAGCTAAGTCTCATATTGTACATCAAGAAAGACTCCGTTGCAATTTTCACTCTAACAGTATGTAAACATCGTTCAGACCTTATTAGTCTGAGCACAGGATAAGTGTGATAATTCTAAGTCATATTTTCAAAATTAAACCTCTTTTCCTCTTCCTTCCTTCCCCCAGCCACCCCCACACCTCTGAAACATACACAATGGCAATCACAAAAATAAGTTATCACAAAATTTGGTTCTGTAAAATAAAAATCATTACATTATTTCTTCTGAAAGGGCCAGACCAGCACCATTTTGTCATTTACTACATAAGCTCTGTTAAACCGCAGGGCCACTCCCTGCTGCCTCCCCTACACCTGCTGCTCAGCCATTAAGCCTTTGATTGAGACACCTTAGGCAGACAGCTGCCATACCACCATAATAGGAAATAAGTATCAGTTCCCTTGAACAACTGCCATAATAGGTAATGAGTTTCAGTCCCTTGAACAGCTCCCATAATAGGT
>CAUYQV010101209.1:0-60698 GCA_963574575.1 Galagoides demidoff
GGCCATTTTTTGGTTGCAGCCATCATTGTTGTTTGGCGGGCCCGGGCTGGGGACTCGAACCCGCCACCTTAGGTGTACGTGGCTGGCACCTTAGCCAATTGAGCCACAGGCGCCGAGCCGCACCCTCTGATTTCAATGGTACAGGGTGGGACTTGGCCATCCAGAGTTTTAAAAGGCCCTGCAGGTGATTCTAATGTGCTCCAGCCCCTGCCCCCTTTCGAAGCCCCTCTCAAAGCCTCATTTGCACAGAAACGTTGGTTGGTTGTTGACGGTCATTCCCACCCCCAATCCCAGGCAGTGTACAACTTTTCAGAGAAACTGGCGGAGAAAAGCAACACAAAACCAGACCAGGCTCCTTTGGAGCTGTGTGGCCCCTTGAATACCACCATCCTCAGGACAGACCCACCTAGGGCTGCCCAGGCCCTAAGGTCACACTCACTTGCCCAACTGCCCTAGGTCTGGGCTCTGGGTCCCCTCTGCCTTCCCCTCCCCACCCTCCCCGGACTTTCACTTCTCCTCTGCATTTCCCCCAGCCAGTTTTAGCAGACTTAGGCCAGCTTCTCGTTAGCGCTTACCGAAAATGGGGCTAAATATAGAGGGCCCAAGGACTGCCCCTCACCCCTCTGGCCCCACTTGGCCTGTCCCCTGGGTCCCCTGACTCCACAACCTGCCTCAATCAAGGCTATGGCCCGGGAGCCCCTGTGGGCAGGTCGGTGCTGCCGGGAACCTCTGTGGGCCCAGCTGGCCCAGTCCCGGCCGCCCCAGGAGCAGCACCTCACACCCACCCAGCCCCACAGCTGTCCCTGGGTGGCCTCAAGGGAGCAAACACTTCTGAGCTGTCAGGAGGGAGGGATGGACGGAGATACGGGCAGCAGACACAACAAGAACAGTGGCCCCACAGCTGTTCTGACAAGAGCCACCACCCAGCACCCACACCACAGCCACATCCAGGCAGGGGCCCAGGCAACACACACAAGATGCAGGGATGCAGATTCCACACAGGGATATACACAGGTTTGCAGATAAAGACACCCAGACATGGTGCCACAGGTATATATGGTGGATATGCAAAACACACACCTGGACGTGTGTACACACACATGCACTTACACACACTCTCACACAGCCGCCAGAATCACACACCCAGAGTGACACACAGACACCCCAAGAGTCACTCAACAAGCCCATGCACATGCACTTACATCACACCAAGTCATGCCGAACCAGCCAGATGGACACACCCAGACATGCATACATTCACACACCCAGAGTCTCACACACACACACACTCTCTTACCCAGAGCGGCCCAATACCACACACAGATACATACAGCCGTGTGCACACTCACACCCAGAGTCACACACAGATATCCACAGATGTGCACACACTCACATACCCAGAGTCACACACAAACACACACACACACAGATACATACAGATGTAAACACACACCCAGAGTCACCTCGTCTTCCACCCCTGAACCCAGGTGTGGAGCCCAGGACCTGGCAAGGCAAGTGATCTGTTCAAGGCCACACAATGTATTCATGTACAGGCAGGAAAACCAGGCCAGTCCTCCCTGTCAGGGCTGTTCTGGAAGAAATCCCAAGTAAAGGGTCAAATCTACTGCCCAGTACGTACAAGATCCCCATTCAATCCCAGACAGAACAGGTCGGGGGAAAGCAGACACCATGTATGTGTAGATACTTGGGATCTCTGAGTCCTGCTGTGTGGACATACAATCACCCCAGTAAATACACATATGCTGTCCTGCACACAGTCTTCCTTCCACCCCAACGCCCTCCACCTCCTCTGCCTTGCTCACAACCCCCTCATCTTTCACATCCTCACTCAGATGTCCCCCTCCTCCAGAGAGCCCTCCCTGACATCCCACCAACTGAATCACACATCTTCTAGGCTCCCACAGTTCCTCTGCCTGTGCCCCCATCCCAAACCTGACCACTCTACGCTGTCACTGGTCATAGGTCTGTCTTCTCCATTGATCTGGGGGCTCCAGGAGAGCAGATTCGAAGCTGTCTTTGTCAGTTGTATTTCCAACGCCCAGCATAGAACTGCCCAGTGAATATACATTGATGGAGGGGGTCGTAGGATGCCCACACACACTGACACACATAGGATGGCACATGCCAAACCGAGACTCACGCCCACAATCTTGCCCATACACCCACAAGTCATGAAGGTTCAAGTGTGCACATGCCCCTCACACTGTGCTAAGGATGTCACACACACCACCTCATTCACACTGCCGAGTGATGGCTATCACCATGCAGAGATACACACATTGCACTAAATGAGAGAATAATACAAATCAGCTCATATGGTGCCCAGTGCCCGGTGCACAACATTCACTTATCAACTGACGTTTTCTGGAAGAGGCATTTAATAAGTACACAAACACACACATAATGACATTCCCAGTGGTGATAAGTGCCATGAAGAAAAGATAAAGTGGGCTGAGAGGACTGAGTGACAGGATCAGTGCCAGTTTGGATGGGGAGGCCAGGGAAGACTGCCCTGAGGAGGTGACATCTGAGGCAAATGAAGTGAGGAAATGAACCAAGAGTTCATTGCCAAGGCTACCCCCAGGATGCCACACACAACAGCCCCCTCCCCTGCCTCATACACAGGTACACAGCAGTCACTCTCAGAGGACTAAAAATTACTACACATGCTCACAGACTCATACACTCAAAAGGAGAGCGACACCCTCCAAGTTCAGCAACTTGGTGTCCAACCCTTTTGCAGCCCCCACCCAACATCACCCATGTCACCCACCCCACTGGTTCTCCATATAAGGGCCCACGATCAACAGCCTCCATGCCTCCCTCCCTTAGACAACAAAGAAGGGGGAGAAGACACGAAGGGGGAGAAGACACTGGAAGCTTTGGTGTGTGATTTGGAAGGGGAGGACAAGGAGGAGCTGGGGAAGGTGGACCCAACATGGGAGAGGGGGAGTTGCTAGAGTACAGAGTAAAAGGACAATGAAAACGGGAGGGGGCGCAGGGAGGGCCAGCAGAGGTGACACAGCAGGACAAACCCAAATGCGCAGCCTGTCCTCCTGATCAGTGGCACAGGCACCAGCCCCCTTACCTGGAGCCCCCATGCTGGAGTGAACCATGCTGCCCGCCCCGCCAGGGCTGGGGGAACAACTGTGTCATCTCCCCGCCTCTCTGGGGGTTGAGCCCTCCCTGCCGGAAGTCACCCAGGGAGGAAACCACAGGGCCAGTCCGCCTCCTTCAATTTTAGTGTATGTGTTGCCGAAGTGAACAAGAGTCCGCCCCCTTCAGAAGCGAAAAATATCCAGGCCTGCAGACCCACACCAGCAACCTGGCGAACCCCAGATCATGTGCGCATGATAGAGGGTTGTGGGTTCGTGAGGCAGCGGGCAAGCAGCCTGGAAGGTCCCACAGCTTCTACCCCAGGAGGCGCCTGCCATCCTGCCACACCCATAGGGGCAAAGGCAGCTGGAGTAGGGCGTGTAGGTCTGGGAGAGAAGGTGAGCCTAGACCAGCACCAACAATAAAACACCAGCCAACAGCTTACTGGAGGGAGGGCTTTTCCAGTGACCGGCCCTGCACCGCACACTTGACAGGTGTCAGCTCCACAGGTGGGCACTGTTACTCGCTCCATTTTACAGACAAAAAGATCGAGGACCAGAGGTGAGAGGTAGCCTTCCTAAGGGCCCTCCTTGGGAAGAGTTGAAGACAAAAAGCGTGATGCCTTCGGAAGGACCAAGTTTGCACCTGTCTGCAGGTGAGGTCTGGGGCACCTAGGTGTCTAGGAGGAAGCAGTGCCCGTGGAAAGTGGCAGTGGGGGCGGTGGATCGGATCTTTGGCCTATGGTGGCAAGAAGCCTGTCAAGGATCAAATGCTGGAGGCCGAAGGAGGTTCTGTTGAAGGGGAACCGGGGTCCACTTCGCGCTGCGGCGCTTCCAGTCTAGCGCTTCCCTCCGCGCCCGCCAGAGGGCGGCAGCGCCCAGCCAATAGGCCGGAGGGCGGGGCCGATTGCAGAGGATGGAACCCCTCCCTCCACCCCATCTCCAACTCCCGCGTCCCCGCCCCCGCGCGCACACCTGCGAGGGTCACACAAAGGCGCCGGACTCTCCGCGCACCGCGGCTCAGACAAAGGCGCGCCCGAGCCCGGTGCACTCTTCCTCCCCTCGTCGTCCGGGGTCCGAGGCTGCGTGGCCGTCTGCTGGCCCGGCCTTCAGGCCCCACGTTGGGAGACCCTAAGTCACAAGCGCGCACACAGGCGCCTGGACTCACCCAGACATAACATACACTTAAGAATTTCTACACATGGACCCCAGCACTTCACACACACACGTGTGCACACACAGATTCACAGGAATACATCTCTAGGTGCCCAGGCCCCAACACCAACTCTCACTAATAACAGGGCATTTCCTACACAGATGCCCCTCTGCTTCCTTACCTTGGGGACAAGGGCATATTCACACAAGCCCAAGCACACTTCCTAGGCATTCCTACCCACACTCACACTCATAGGCTAGTTGGAAAGGAGCGCAGCACACAGACCAACATGAGTGTCCTCCCCTGTCTGCACAAGGGCCCTGTACAGCCAGACACACCTAGGCAGGTGGGCGCTTCTCACATCCACACCCAAAGGGGACAGTTTCCAGGCATCTGCACTTCACAGCATCCCATATTGTAAAGGCCATTTCACAGAGGAGCTCCACAGACCATGCAGCAACTAGCCGCAGCGTTTCCACAGGAGGGTCTTCCTGACAACAGTCTGGTGGTTGTAGGGTACTTGCCTTAAAGCTGCATTTGCCCAGTAAGCTCTGATTTCATTTAGGATTTATATTTTAGGGGTTTGGAAATGGACATAGGACATTGCAGGGGGTGGGCAGGTGGCAAAACCTATCAGCCATCCCTATGCTCCATCCTGGACATCAGTATCATCCAGGCCAGGAGTATGCTTTTAGACCTGACCCTGTGCCAGCCCTTTGAAGTGAGCAAGAAGAGAAGGACGCCCACTTCCAGGGCTGCCAGGTCTGCAGCTGGTTCCAAGAGCCAGGGAAGGCCTGATATCCCTGAAGAATAAAATAACCCCACCCCTGCAGCCTCTGTGCTGGCTCCAGTATTACTGCCTCAGACCAGAGCTGAGTCCCTGGGCCTGGGTGAGGGACTTGAAGGATGATGGGGCTTCCTGAGAGGATGAAGGGGCAGAGTATGGAACATACTGGTTGGGTAGGAACTGGCAGCATGAAATGGGGAAGTCCAGGCAGGGGGAGATGCTGGCTTCATTGCCAGAGAAGAGGCCTCAAGCTATGCTGAGCAAGGCAGGTAGGCATGGGAGCTGGGGAGCAGTGGGGGACACTGAAGGTGCAGGGAGCCTGGGAGGGAGGCGGCACAGGGGAGGCCAGGCTGGGCTCAGGGCTGAGCGGTAATTAAAGGAGACGTAGGGGGCTCCCCAGGGCCAGCGGGGCTGGTAACTGACACGCGGGCCCCATTGCTCCGCTCATATTTCTCACCGGATCGATACGTTTGACTCCCGACAAGACAATAATCGCTTGTACGCGGCCGGTGAGTCGATCAAATACATTATTAGAGCGAGGTCCCCCGGGGGCCCGGCGGGGAGTGGTGGGGGGGAGCAGCCAGCCCACCGGGGACAGCAGAACCAGATTCTTCACCCCTCAGGGCCCCCCAGCTATGGCCTCTTCTTCTTGGCCACCCTGGGGACTTTGTCTGAGGCTCAGTTCCCTGGCCTCTCTCTGGACTCCTGCAGTCTTTGGCAGTCTCTCCACTTAGGCTCCAGGTTCCTCTCTGCTCTGCATGGAGACCCCAAGAGTTCTACAGGTTTCCCCATAGGTGCTGCCCTCTTCTGTAGCATGTAGCATGTGTGAGCTCAGAGAGGCCCCTCAAACCCTTAGCTTGGCAGGAGATAGGGAGACCAACTTATGGGCCACACTGTGAGTCAATGGCTATGCCAGGAGATGAACTTGGGCCCAAGATTCATTGATACCAGCCTCTTATTGTCCAGCTTCCCTGCTATATCTAAGCATGTGGGCCCTCAGCAGAGCCCAAGCCAAGGGCAGCCTCTGCAGGACTGTGAAAAGCTGGCTTAGGGACCCAAACAGGCAAGAGAACAGTATGGCAGGGGTGGCAAGCACATAAAGGGATGTGTGGCTGGTCTTGCTGAGGGGCCATGCAGTCCCCAATGGGCCTCAGATACCCTCAGCTCCGGTCCACCCTGGGCACTGCCCATCTCCTTCTTGTCCACATTCCTGGCTCCTGGGTTCAAGCCCATTTCCTGTTCACACACCTGCCTCTAAGGTCACGTTCTTAGGAGCATCCTGCATCCGAGGACTTAACCTATTTCTTCTCCTTCATCCTATCATAGCAGCAGCAGCAGCACTGCTGTTACTTCTGTGTTACTTGAACCAATACATTTTTTCTCCATCTTCATGATAGTCTGAGGAGGTAAGGTCTGTCATCATTCCCATTTTACTGACTTGGGCCTCAGAAAGGTGAACTCCCTTGCCCCATGTCACCCAGCATGTGACTGGGGGAGGAGGGCAGGATTCAAACCCAGGTCTGTTCTCTTCATCCCTTGTTCTCTCTACTTAGCAGTGGGCCTCCTTCTTGGAGCTTTGAAATGCTTTCCATCCTCCAGTGGGCAGCAGTAATAATCACTCCTTGCCCACTGGGGAACACTGGAGTCCCCAGGCAGCCCAGCTCCCATAGCTTAGAGTCTGGTTGTCCATATTCAGACAACCAGTGACTCACAGTGTGGCCCGTAAGTTGGTCTGTCTCCCTATCTCCCTATCCAGGCTGCACTGGATGCCTTCCAATCCCATCAGTCCTGGCCAAACCCTCCCCATTTCTTTAAATTCAAACATTTTCTTATGTCCCTCAGTGCCAAGTTCTGTGCTAGGAGCTAAGAACCCAGAGACGATCTAGATCCGAAACCTGCTCTCCAGGAGCTCACAGTCTGAGGGAAGGCTGGAGCAAAGACATCATGACAGTCTGGGTCTCGGTCAGTAAAGATTCAAAAACACCATTTTGTGCCAAGCCATTGTTAAACTCAGAGACTACAGTAGTTAAAAACAAAACAAAGATGGTTTTCTCTCCCCAGTAGGAGTGGGAAACGTGCAGCCTTGGGGCCACACATGGCCTTCTGGACCCTTGAGTATGCCCAAATCCAAATTTTACAGAAGTTTAGATTCTGTTGAGGGTCTGCACTCAAGAATCTGTAAGCTTACATGTAGCCTTGAGGCCACAGGTTTTTCCTGCCCTGCATCTTTAGGGGGAGAAACAATTTTAAAAAGCCATCAAGTAAATACGTTTTCTAAGTTGGGAAAAGTGCTTTCGAGAATAGGTAGAGGACGCGGTGGTTCACGCCTATAATCCTAGCACTCCGGGAGGCTGAGGTGGGTGTATTGCCTGAGCTCAGACGTTCAAGACCAGGCTGAGCAAGAGTGAGACCCATGTCTACTAAAAACAGCGCCTGTAGTCCTGGCTACTTGGGGGGCTAAGGCAAGAAGAGTATCCCCTGAGCCCCAGCATTTAAGGTTGCTGTGAGCTGTGACCCTGCAGCACTCAGGACATAGAGAAAGACTCTGTCTAAAAATAAAAAACAATAGGTAGAGGAGGGTATTGATGGAAGATGGAGGGCAGCATGTCCCCAGGCAGAGAATGTGGGGAAAGGCACTCCAGGCAATAGGAATAGAAGATGTGATGGCCCCATGGCAGCAAGCCACGTGGCAGTTCCAGGAGCGAAGAGGACAAGGAGAATACAGGAGATGGGGCAGCCAGGGCCAGGCCACACGGGCCTTGTGGGCCAAGGTAAGAATTTTGGACTCTACTCCAAGTATAGTGAGACACCACTGAGATGATGTCAAGCTGGAGAGCGACATAGTTCTGTGAACATTTTCATGACGATTCTGGCTGCTGGAGAAGCCGCAGTGAAGGACCAGTGTGTGGGGGGTCAGCTGATGTGGTGTCCGCGTGAGAGGCGATGGTGGCAGTGGGCAGAGGAAGAATCAGGCACACCTGGGGGGATTTGGGGGCATCAACAAAGCAAAATTTGGGAACTGGCTGAATGTGGGGGTGTGGGAACAGGGAGGAGTCAAGAACAAGGCCAATACGTAGCAGGATCTTTCCTGCCAGAAGGAGATGGGGCAGAAGGAAGAGTTAAAGCCCAGGGAGGGCAGGGCTGGGCGGGGCATGTGCCTTGACTCTGGACTTGATGTCGTAGGCAGAAAGCTTCTGAGCAGGGAGATTCTGCCTAAAGAAGATCCACTGGGGACAGGTGTGGGGACAGGCTGGTGACATGGAATCTGGAGTAGAATGACCAGTGGGACCCTGGTCCAGGCAGCAGGGGATGATGGGGTCATGAGGAAGAAGATGGGGCACACATTTAAGCTAGAGCCTTGGAGCTCCTGAAGTAGGAGACAGAAGTGGGTGGCTTGGCCAGGGTGGCTGAGACCATCCCTTATTGCCAATGGGAAAGGGAACAGATTTGGGGGAAGGCACTTGCGTCAGTGTTGGAGGGAAAATCAGGAAGAGGCAACTTGGAAGCAGCAAGGTGTTCAGACCAGGATGCCAGCGGGTGCTTGACAAATTCCCATTGACAGAAATACTCCTCACTGTGCCTACCCTCCATATCCCAAATCCACCAGAATCTCAGTTTTCCTCATGTAGGAAGAGAAGCACTGTGATGTGGCTCAAAGAAAATAAGTCAGAAGACCAACCAGGTCCCTGTTCTGAAATTGGCCCTCTGGTGACCCAGGGCCAGCCCCCTTTACTCTCTGGGGCTCAGCTTCCCCATCTGTGGGTGGGAGTGGGCTGAGGGGCACTCCAAGGCTGCTTCTGCTCTAACATCCTGTGGCTTAAAAGAAACAAGAGCAGGCAAGATGGGATAAGGGATTGACTAGTGACAGGATAAACAGAGAGAGAAGCGGGTGCTGGCTGAGTATACTCAGCATTCCACTGACTCCCCACTGCCATCTAATGAGGTAGGGACTGCTATTGCCCCATTTCACAGATGAGGAAGCTGAGGTCCACAGTCACACAGCTAGGCCAAGGCAGACCCAGTGTCTTGCTGACCCACTAAGCTTGTGCCTCAACTGCTGTGTTGAGCTCGCTGCTCCCCATCCTGGCTTGTGCATGTCTCTCCCAGGATTGCAGACCTCCCAAGAACAGGGAAATTCCTTAGCATCCAACACCACATGCTCACCAGAGTCTCCAAATGAGCCACGGGAGCAGGCGCCTGGCTTGTGGGCCTTCCCTGGCGAGACTCTGTCCCTAGCCCAGCATTACTCCGCCCCCCTACCCCTGTGCTTTGTGCTTTGTGCTCTGCTCCAACTCTACCATCCTCACTCAGCACTGGCTTTGTAGGCATAAGAGCCACTGCAGTCCCCACGGCGCAGGGAGCTGTCCAAAGGCTGAAAAGCAAGGGCTGCAGCCTTGGTCCAGAGCCCTCCAGCCCTGCTGCCCCTAGGACAAATTCCATCTCCCTACCTTGGCCTACAGGGCCTGGCGGGACCTTCACTTTGCTCACAAGAGTGCCACATTCCAGCATTGGTGGAGGAAGCCACGTTTGCCCCACCTGAGGCCCTTCAACCTTGCTGATCCCCTTGAACTCTGTTCCCTACTTCCTCCTCTGCTCATCCATCAGGACTCAAAGGCCACACTCAGAGAGGTCCTCCCTAGTCACACTCCACTCCACTACCCAGTTTCGTTTTCTTTCTTTTTTTCTTTTTTTAGAGACAGAGTCTCACTTTTCGCCCTCAGTAGAGTGCTGTGGCATCACAGCTCACAGCAACCTCCAGCTCTTGGGCTTAGGTGATTCCCTTGCCTCAGCCTCCCAAGTAGCTGGGACTACTGGTCCCCACCACAATGCCTGGCTATTTTTTGCTGTAGTTTGGCCAGGGCTGGGTTCAAACCTGCCACCCTTGATATGTGGGGCTGGTGCCCTACCCACTGAGCCACAGGCGCTGCTCATGTTTTTCTATTTTTAGTAGAGATGGGGCCTCACTCTTGCTCAGGCCGATCTTGAACTCCTGAGCTCAAGCAACCCACCCACCTCAGCCTCCAGAGGAGTTCTAGGATTAGAACAGGAGTGAGCCACTGCACCTGGCCTCTCCCACTTTTTAGTAACTTGGGTTGCCCGATGTGCCCTGTCCCTCATGCCTGCTTTGTCTGCCATAAATTATACCCACCACCAGCCTCTGCCACATCTCTCCCTAGAAGCCTTCCCTGATGCTGCAGAAGGCCCAGGGAATAGTTAATATTATTGTCTTCCCTGAGCTCCAGGCAGTGTCCCCAGGCTTACTTCCCAGTGAGGTTGTTCCCTCTGAGACTGGGAGTTCCTCCTCAGCACAGGGTGAGTTTGATTCATTCTTGTAGAGTCAGAGCCCAGCACAGGGCCTGCATCCAGCCAGGGCTCCTGGACACCTGTAACTAACTACCCACACAGGCATACACAATGACTGGTTTTTGAGTCACAAAGATAAGGCTTTGGAAATGGGTTCTTCTACTCATTTGCTATGTGATCTTGGGCAAGTGACTTCCCTCTCTGAGCCTCAGGCTTCTCTTCTGTGAAATGGGAGCAGAAACATGGGCTGATAGGAAATTTATTAACCTTAAATACAATACATGCCATCGTGCTCTATAGTGACCACAAAGGTGGTCACTATATCAAGGTTGGAGATTGAGAAAAATCAGAAATACTAGGCCCAGCGTGGTGGCTAACTCCTGTAATCTCAGCACTCTGGGACACCAAGGTGGGTGAATAACTTGAGCTCAGGAGTTCAAGTCCAGCCCGAGTAAGAGTGAGACCCTATCTCTAAAAATAGCTGGGCATTGTGGCAGGTGCCTGTAGTTTCAGCTAATCAGGAGGCTGAGGCAAGGGGATCACTTAAGCCCAAGAGTTTGAGGTTGCTGTGAGCTACGATGCCACAGCACTCTACCTAGGGTGACAGAGTGAGACTGTCTCAAAAGAAGAAAAAAGAAAAATCAGAAATACGTAGATGTCACCAAAAGGGCAGTGGCTAAATAAGTTACAGTAAACTCACACTTAGGAATATTTTATAGTAATGAAAGAGAACAAGATGGAACTATGGATATGGAAATGGAACGTTCTCCAGGATACAGCTGAGTAAAAAAGCAAGGTGCAGATATCATTGGATATCATTTCTGTAAAACACATACCAGGAAAACTATACCTTTTCTATAGGTGCGTAGATTATTGAGCAAATACAGAAAGGTCGAAAAACAAATTAATTCACTAATGACTACTATCTGGTGAGGGGACAAGGACTGGGAAAGTAGGGGGGACTCAGAGGTGATCTTAGCCTATCCTGCAATTATTTTAGTTTTCATGAGGTTGTATTCATTTTTTAAATTAAAATTAGAATATATTAAATGATATGGAGGCAGAAATGCATAGAAGTGATTATTCCAAAAGTGAGGATGGTGGCCATCTCCAGCAGGGACGGAGGGGTATGTTTGGGAAGGGACACACAAGGGCGGGGTTTCCAGGTGCTGGGTGTCTTTGACATCTGCCACCCACGTAGTGAATACACAGATGTTCACTCAATCAAGATTCACTGAACTGTACGTCTGTGTTTCGTGCAGTGACTGTGTACTTCCTACAGGCGAGAGTTGGGGGGACCGATTCCTATTCATTACAGTATCATCTTTCTCCTCCTCCCGTTTCACTGCCCAGAAACAGGCTTAATGTGAGTCCGTGTTGGGTAGGATTCACCCACTGCTGCAAGCTTTCGGAGGGGTGGAAGCCTCTGTCCGGGTACTAAGGACCCAAGCCTGGGGAGGCTGGCCAAGGAAGCCAACTTTGAGACTCCTCTTTCTGCAGTTTTTATTTTTGTTTTTTTTGGCCGGGCCAGGTTTGAACCCACCACCTCCAGTATATGGGGCCGGCACCCTACCCGTTTGAGCCACAGGTGCCACCCAAGAGACTCCTCTTTCTGAAGGAGCTCTTGGCACCTCTGCTACTTTCCCATACTCTCTCACCTGTCACTGGCGTCCCCCACTCTGACTGGCTTTCTGCTCCTGCACCCCCAGGACCTTTGCTCTTGTTCTGCCCCTGCCTGGTACAATCTTTCCCCAGATGTGCCCATGGCTCTTTCCCTCACTCATCCCAGGATTCTTCTTCTTTTTTTTTTTTTTTTGAGACAGAGCCTCATTCTTACCACCCTGGGTAGAGTACTATGGCGTCATAGCTCACAGCAACCTTGAACTCCTGGGTTCAAGAGATCCTTTTACCTTAGCCTCCCAAGTAGCTGAGAACTACAGGTGCTCACCACAACAGCCGGCTGTTTTTTTTTTTTCTATTTTTACTAGAGACGGGGTCTTCCCATTGCTCAAGCAATCCACCCACTTCAGCCTCCTAGAGTTCTAGGATTATAGGCATGAGCCACCTCACCTGCCCCCAGGATTCCTCTTAGCTCTTTGTAATCATCCTACCTCATACAACCCTTCTCATCACTCTTGGCCTTTATCAGGTTGCATTTTCTTCTAGCACAGTTGTTCTCAACCTTCTTAATGCCTCAACCCTTTAATACCTGTCATGACCCACAGGTTGAGAATCGCTGTAATCTGGCACTTTTCACCATTTAACATTCAAGTTTCCACGTGTTATGTGCTTGTTTATTACTCTCTTCTCTCCCACTTGAATGCTCATGTCAGGACAGGAAGCATGTATGTTCTGTTATTATTTTTTTTTGTCTTGTTATATTTTATCTCTTCTTTTAAAAGGACCTCAGGTACACAGAATCATATTAATAGTAAGCCTTGGTTCATGACATAGTCCTATCACTGGGCTGTGTAGAGCTCTCCTTCTTTATTATTTCTTCTTCTTTTTTTTTTTCCCTGAGACAGAGTCTTACTTTGTTACCCTCGGTAGAGTGCTGTGGCATCACAGCTCACAGCAACCTCAAACTCTTGGGTTTAAGCAATTCTCTTGCCTCAGCCTCCCAAGTAACTGGGACTACAGATACCTGCCACAACGTCTGGCTATGTTTGTTGTTGTCATTATTACTTAGCAGGCCCCAGCTGGGTTCAAACCTGCCAGCCCCAGTGCATGTGGCTGGTGCCCTAACCACTTAGCTACAGACGTCAAGCCTTTCTTTATTCTTTCATTTATTTGTTTTACTTTTTTTTTTTTTAAATACAAGGTCTCATTTTGTTGCCCAGGCTAGAGTAGTGTGATCACAGCTCACTGCAATCACAAACTCCTGGGCACAAGTGATCCTCCTGCCTCAGCCTTTTGAGTAGCTAGAACAGGCGTCCTCAAACTATGGCCCTCGGGCCACATGCAGCCCGCCTAGGACATTTATCCGGCCCACCGGGTGTTTTTGCCGCTGCTGCCTGTCCTGCTTAGCAGCCGACTTGTCCCAGGGCCTGCAGTCCAGCCCTCCAACAGTCTGAGGGACAGTGAACTGGCCCCCTGTTTAAAAAGTTTGAGGACCTCTGAGCTAGAACTACAAGCATGCACTACCATGCTCGGCTAGTGTGTGTGTGTGGGTGTGTACAGACAAGGTCTTACTATGTTTTTAAAGCTGGTTTCAAATTTATGACTTTAAGTGATCCTCCCACTTCAGCCTCCCAAAGTGCTAGGATTACAGGGGTGAGCCACTGTACCCTGACCACACTTTACTTGTTTTTAATAGTGTGTTAATGTGAACCCACCACTCAACATCCAAAAAGAGGCCAGGCACAGTGGCTCACATCTATAATCCCAGCACTCTCGGAGGCTGAGACAGGTGGATCCCTTGAGCTCAGCAGTTCAACACCAGCCTGAGTAAGAAGAGCAAGACCCCAGATCTACTAAAAATAGAAAAACTAGTCAGGAGTTGTGACTGGCACCTGTAGCCCCAGCTACTGGGGAGGCTGAGGCAGGACCCCACATTCTCCTTACCACCAGGCCGTGCAGCTTGTGTGACACTGACTGCATGCATGTTTCTCTGCAAAAGTCCATGGCCCTCTTTCATCTCTGCAAAAGCAACTGAGGAGAGATGAAAAGGTGTCAGCTTTAAAGTCATGTAAATAGGTGGTTATGTCCCAGCTGCGGGGCTAGGTGTGGCCTGGGCAGGGGTGTTTCTTGAGCCAGGTACCACATTCATGAAAGGACCAGATTAAAACAAGATGTTCATTTTCAACTTTATAGTTGGTGCCATGGCCAGACCACATCACCTGTAAAACACTATGAATTTTGTTTCAGTAAATCCTGAAATGACCGTGTAAGTATCAGTGAATGTTGCATTTTGTTATTGTTGCTAAAAGCAGTAACCCCATTTTGGTATTCCTTCATGATTAGCATACTTGGAGGCTCAAGGATTAGAACTAGGGCGCAGCGCAGTGGCTCATGCCTGTAATCCTAGTACTCAAGGAGGCCAAGATGGGCGGATTGCTTGAGCTCAGGAGTTCAAGACCAGCCTGAGCAAGAGTGAGACCCCATCTCTACTGAAAATAGAAAAACTAGCCAGGTATTATGGTGGGCACGTATAATCCCAGCTACTTGAGATGCTGAGCCAGGAGGATCTCTTTGAACCCAAGAGTTTAAGGTTACTGTGAGCCATGATGCCATGGCACTTTATCCAGGGAGACAGAGTGAGTATGTGTCTCAAAAAAAAAAAAAAAAGAAAAGAATTAGAAGTGGGCTGGGCCTCTCTCAGCCTCTGTGAAGCCTGCTGAGTCCTTTCTGTGTGACTTCAAGAAAGTCATTCAACCTCTCTGTGCCTCTCCTGGAACCATGTGGACTCTGAGCAGCATCCACAGAGGACCCTGGCTGCAGGAGATGCTCTCCAAACATTTATTCAGAGAAGTTTAACTTAACATAATTGGGTTGTTCAGATCATATGAAACACCGTACTTGCCAATCATTGAAGCAAACCCAGCTCTGGACACATGAAGGAAAGTGAGGGATCAAGGGAGATGTCTAGGTTTTGGTGTGACAACCACTTAATGAGATGGATACAAGCTCCTGGAGCAGGCTGGGGACAGGGAATCTAGAGTTCCACATTAGACAAATTTAAAGAACCCTGCACCTACTAGTCAGAAGCACTTTCTCACTGAATCTTCTCAACATGCTGCAACAGAAGCATTGTCAGCCTTCCCGTTTTACAGATGAACAATGATGCTCAGCAAATCATCTGCCTGGGGTCGCACAGATGGAGCCAAGATCGGCACCCAGGCAGCTGGACCCCAAAGTCCACATTGCTACCCACTGCCCTCTTCCTCTCCATCAAAACTTTGCCCTCCTCTTCGCTTTGGCTCAGCGTTAAACACTGCCCTTTGACCTGGGCTTTGCCATCTGAGACGCCCATGTGTCTCCCATCCCTGTCCCTAGTTACATCTTTCTGGTAAAAGGAAAGGTGTATATGGGTTCAGATGCTTGCTCTGCTCTCCACTTCTTTGAGCCTCGATATTGTCACCAATTCTAAAGTGTTCTCTGGGCTTGGTGCCTGCAGCTCAGTGGCTAGGGCGTCAGCCACATACACCAGAGCTGGTGGGTTCAAATCTAGCCCGGGCCTGCCAAACAATGACAACCACAACCAAAAAATAGCTGGGCATGTGGCTGGCGCCTATAGTCCCAGCTACTTGGGAGGCTGAGGCAAGAGAATCGCTTGAGCCCCAGAGTTTGAGGGTGCTGTGAGTTGTGACGCCATAGCACTCTACTGAGGGTTGACATAGTGAGACTGCCTCAAAAAAAAAAAAAAAAAGTGTTCTCTAATTCTTCCACTTTCCCCGGCCCCAAGGCAGTCCAGGCCACCACCATCTCCCGTCTAAGTAACTTTAATGTCCTCCTCCCTACATCCATGTCTTCCCCTGGCACCCAGAGATGGTCTTTCTAAAATTTAACCAAGTGGGTCTGGGCACAGTGGCTCATGCCTGTAATCCTAGCACTCTGGAAGGCCAGGATGGGTGGATTGCTTGAGCTCAGGAGTTCAAGACCAGCCTGAGCAAGAACGAGAAAAATAGCCAAGCATTGTGGCGGGCACCTATAGTCCCAGTTACTCGAAAGGCTGAGATAAGAAGATCGATTGAGCCCAGGAGTTTGAGGTTGCCATGAGCTATGATGCTACAGTACTCTACAGAGGGTGACAAAGTAAGTTCTACAAATAAATAAATAAATAAATAAAATGAAATTTAACCAAGCAGTGCCACTCCCTTGCTAAGACTTTCCAGGAGCTTCCCATGTATTTGGGAATAAAACTCAAACCTCTTAACTCAACCTACAGAGTCCTGTGTGATCTGCTTTCTGCCAATACCTCTCATCTCTTCCCCTGTCATTCACCCTTTCACATATCCTGCTCCAAGCCTCACTGTCTCTCTGTTCTCAAATCAAGCTCTTTCCAGCCCCAGGCCCTTTGCATGTGACATTCCCTGTGCCTAAAACACTCTTCCTGTGCCCTTTGCCTGGTTAAATCCTACTCATCTTTCAAGGTTTATCTTAAATGTCTTGTCCTCTCTCTCCTACCTCCCTATTCTCGTATATTCTTTGAGGGAATTTATTATAATTTCCAGGGGGTTTTTTGGTTTGTTTTGCTGAGACAGAGGCTTACTCTGTTGTCCAGGCTAGAGTGCCATGGTGTCAGCCTAGCTCACAACAACCTCAGACTCCTGGGTTCAAGAGATCCTCCTACCTCAGCCTCCTGAGTAGCTGGGACTACAGTTGCCCACCACCACACCTGGCTAATTTTTTCTATTTTTAGTAGAAATAGGGTCTCACTCTTGCTCAGGCTGGTCCCAAACTCCTGAGCTCAAGAGATCCTCTTGCCTCAGCCTCACAGAGTGCTGAGATTACAGGTATGAGCCCCATGTCCAGCCTCCAGTTTTGTTTTTGATTAATTATCACACTTAAAGACCTGCATCCCCTCTAGTCTATCAGCTCCATGAAAATAGGCTGTGCCCATTTTGCTCACTGCCATATCTTCTGTGTCCAGCAGGCACCTGGCACATAGTTAGGGCTCAACAACATGTGAACATGTGATTTAAATGGTTCCTTCATACAGACAAGCACTCTAGGATGATTTCTTGAGTTTTCTAAGTCTCATTTTCCACTTCCATGATGTCAAGATAATAATTCCTCACTTACAAGGTAGTGGTAAGGATCCCACAGTTAATGAATATTAACAGTGCTTTGGGAAAAATGCTCTACAAATAAAAAAGTTTGAAAGACCTGAAACCTAGAGGATGGGCAGGAATCAGGGAATGAAGGTCGTGGCCATGTGTCAGGTAACGGTATTTGCATTTTACATTTCTTATTTGATTGACTCTTATGAGGTAGTGGTTATGACCCAGAGGACAAAATTGAGGTTCAGGAAGGAGGAGCTCCATGGCCATGATGTCGTGTTGGAGCAAGGATTTGACCTCCTCACACCAAAGCTGTGTGGGATCTTTTTTTTTTTTTTCAGTTTTTGGCTGGGGCTAGGCCTGAACCTGCTACCTCCGGCATTTGAGGCCAGTGCCTTACTCCTTTGAGCCACAGGCGCTGCCCCAATTGATGATTTTTTTGTGTGTAGTTTTGTCTGGGGCTGGGCTTGAACCCACAATCCCCAGTATATGGGGCCAGCACCCTACTCCTTAAGCCACAGGCACTGTCCTTTTTTTTAGAGACAGAGTCTCACTTTGTCACCCTCAGTAGAGTGCTGTGGCATTACAGCTCACAGCAACCTCCAGCTCTTGGGCTTAGGTGATTCTCTTGCCTCAGCCTCCTGAGTAGCTGGGACTACAGATGCCCAACACAATACCTGGCTATTTTTTTGTTGCAGTTTGGCCAGGGCTGGATTTGAACCCAATGCCCTTGGTATATGGGGCCGGTGCCCTACACACTGAGCCACAGGTGCCACCCCAAGCTATGGGATCTTAACAAACATCTGAGTTGAACCAAAGAAGAGGGCCAACCAGAATCACTGGGCCTGAATGGCAGTCCCAGCTCTACCTATCACTGACTGTTGACCTTGGGCAGGTTGCTTTCTATCTCTCAGCCTCGATATTGCCATCTGCAAAGTGGGAATAATGAAAGCGCCTACCACTCAGGGTGGTTGGGGGTCAGCAAGAACACACAGGTTGAGTGCCTAGCACCCAGAAAGCAGTCCATGGACAGGTGTTAGGAGTGTTACTCTTCCACGGGAAAGAATGGCATGAACAAAGGATGATAAGAAGCCAGTGGAGAGAAGATCAATAAGTGGAGAGAAGGCCTCTGGCAGGAGGAGCATCTGGACCCGAATGGGAAGGGACTCCCAAATCCATGCTCTGCTGCCAAGGCAGGAAGTGGGAAGCCTCCGTGTGTCCCGAATTTCAAAGGGCAGCCTCTGTCGAGGGTTCTGGATGGTTGCCCTGGCTGGTCTCTAACTTCTGGCCTCAAGTGATCTTCTTGTCTCAGCCCCCCCCCCCCCCCAGTGCTAGGATTACAGGCATGAGCCACTGTGCCCAACCTATACACAACCTCTTTGACACAAATGGCCTCTTCCCACATGTCAAGGGGGAATGTCCCTAACACATAGCTCTTCACTCCTCTTGGCAAACCAGGTAGGTGTGAGGCCCAAGGCCCGGAAATGTGAATGTCATACTGTTGTAGAGATTTATGGTGGGGTGCAGGTGACTTGCCAGGTACCTGAATCTTGAATGAAGGGTGGCAGCTTGGACCCAGGGTCATCCAGAATCCTCTACTTTCTCCTGAGTGCCCCCCCATATGTCAACTTCTTCTCAATTCTACCCAGATACGTCTGAATTCCTCTGCTCCTTCCCCTGTCTCTGCCCCCACCCCCTTCTCAGCCCTGTTGCACACATTCCTCCTCCCTTACTCCACAGATGTCTCTAGAACCTCATCCAGGCAGACACTGATCTAGGGACCCATGATGTCACGGCCCCTGCCCTGGAGAGCTGAAAATGGACATGGAGCCTGGGGTCTTGAATCCATGCCCTATACTCCTTAAAGCATGACCCTGATCAGTGTCTCTCCTACCCAGACTGACTCCAGAGGAAAGACCTCTCTGCATCTTAATTGGCCTACTTCTCTAGCTTCACCTTCCCAAGACACCAGGAGAAAGTGAGAGGAAGGGGACTGGGTCCCCCTGAGTTAGGATCCTACCCCCACTCCCTCCCCAGGAGACTGAGAGAACCCTGGGCCTTCAGGCACAGGGAGTCCATAGGACAGGCTGTGGATACCCTCCAAGTAGCTCATTTTGCAGGGGAAACTGAGGCCAAGGGCCAGCAAATGACTTTAGCAAAACCACACAACACATCTGTGGTGGAGAGATGGACCCCTGGTCCTCCAGCTCTGCAGGTGTGCACTGTTCCAGCTCCTCTGGACACCACTGCCCCTGAGAGGATGAGATAAGAGGGGCTAAAGGCTCTTCTGTGCTTTCTGCTGACGTCCAAGGACCTGGCCTCTGTTTATTTTTATGACTGAGGGAGGGGGGATGAACCAAGGGAGATGTGGGATATGACAGGGAGGGGGAAAAAGGGGTGGGAGGCAGGCAGGGTAGAGAAGGACAGAGGGAAAAGCAGGTAGCAGAGCTGAGAAAAGAGAGGATAGGGAAAGAATAACTGGAGATATGAAGGCAGAACAGGGAAGTGACGGAGGCTTTTAAATCCCTGAAGGGAGAGGCAGCAATAAAGAAAAGAGTCAGTATCCAATAGAGAGGGACAGAGACAGAGAGAGGCAGAGACAGAGAAACGCAGAAAGAGAGACAAAGAGGAAAGAAGGAGGGATGGAGGCCGAGCAAGCTGGCTGGGGCTGCCCAACCTTCGGCCAATTGCTTCCCAGCGCCCGCTCCTCTGTCCCTCACACCAGTAGCCTGCAGGGTGTGTGCTGTCATCATCCCCAGTTGCCCCCAGCCCTGAAGGGGCTGTTCCAAACAGTGCTGAGACTGATGTGTGCAAGGGGTGTCCAACTCCAGGGCTCTCTCTCTTTCTCCCTCACCCAACTGCTTCGAGAGAAAGGGGTCAAGTTTGGATGGAAGAGGCAGGGACAGGCTCTAGGGACAGAACTGAGGGCTGCACCAGGGGACAGCACAGGGCTGACCTGCCCCTGCCCTCCCTCTTGTACCTTGCTGTAGGGGGACAGGCTTGTTCGTTCCTGACTTTCGCCAGCACCTCTCTCAACCTGTGGCCATCACCCATGCAACACACTTCTGCGCCTCCTCCTGCCCATCCCCATGTCCCCCAAGACTACTCATCCCACGCCCACCTTTCTACTCCCCTATAGGTTTGGGGTTATGAAGGGAAACACAGTGGCTGGGGTGGGGGCAGAAGGCTTGGTGGATTCTTGAGGAGGTGTGGGCACTGCGGCTGACATGGATGAGGAGGAAGAGGAGGGGGTCTTGGTGATGGACGATGCTGATTCTGCGGTGGGGGGACGGCAGGGGAGGGGGTGGAGGAGGGTTGGGGGAGGGGTGGTGAGGAAGCGGGTTGGGGGGAGCAGGACCAGGCTCACATTTGGCATTCAGGGCAGCTGACAATAAAAATGCTTTATTGCCAAGAAACTGGATCGATCGGGGCTGGAGGGGGCCGGCAGGGGGGACGCGGAGGGCTCAGCGAAGAGGCCGGCGGCCGGCCTCTGCAGCGACCAGGGCCCGAGCCGCCCTCCCCCTGCGCCCCCCTCCCCGCCTCCTGCCCTTTCTCTCTCCTGCAGCCACCGCTTAGTTCTTATTATATTTTTTCTTATATATTTTTTCCCCCAGCTTCTCCTGCTCCTGTTTTTTTTCTTTTAATTTTTTTCAAAACTCGCTGCACTCCCAATGCCGCAGGCTGGGTGGGGGCAGGGTGGGGTTGTCTGCCCAGGCAAGGCTCCTACCCACAGGATGTCCAGAACTGTTGGCTCTGGGATGAGCCCCACTTTGATTCCATATACCCCAATCCAACCACGCTTTCTCAGTGACTATCTCCTGTGGGTGCCTATCTCCCCCTGCCACCCCTCCTAGATGCGTCCTTCCACCCACGAGCACCCTATACACCCATCATAGGCTCAGGGCTCTGGCCAGGCCTTCCCCCTCTCCCCCCTACCTGGCCCCCTGCTCACTCCCAGAGCCATTTGGCTGATGGTCAGAACTGTCCGTCAAGGGGGCTCTGAGCCCCTGGGGACCCAGATGGAAGAAGGGAGGGGGAAGAGGTCGGGGGGTCAGGCCACGTCCCCTCAGCTCATCTCTTTCCCCTCCCCCTTCCTAACAAAGGGAGCACGGACCCAACTAGCTGGCTGGCTGGGGCCTGGTACTCAGGAAAGTGGGAGGAGAGAGGGGCTATGCGATGGCCATGGGCAGGAGGCAGGGGTGGGTCCGCCTGCCCCTCCCTTGCCCTCCCCCTCAGGTCAAGGCTAAGGTGATTCCTCAACCTCTTACATGCTGGGCTGGGAGGGGAAGAGGATCTGGACAGACAAAGAACTAGAGCCCCTGGGAGTTGGGGGCTGGAGGGATGCACCTGGGACCCAGGCGGTCCTGGCTGGGGAAGGACAGCAGGCACCCCTCTCGCCCTGGTCTCACCCTCTGGATAGCCCTGCCTCCCATCTACACCAATCCCAATGGATCCCAGAGTCACACAGACCTCTGAGCTTGGGCAAACTTAGATGGGGGGAGGGAAACCGAGTCCTAAAGAGGGGAGACAGAGCCAGGGCTGGAAGCTCAGATGCAGTATGGCCACAGGCTCTCAGCCCTATCCTACAGCCTCGGCCCTCACTTCTCTTCCTACCAAAGAAAGACATCTTCCTTCCCTGCCCATCCTTCCCAGGTCAGGGGATACTTAGGTGGGGACAGGTGGTAGAATGTTCTAGGAGAGGGAAGGGGAGGCCAAGGAAAAGGAGAGGCTTTCCTCTCAGGCCACTGAAGGCCCAGAGAAATAAATTTTAAATGTGATCTGCCTCTAGCACTGGCCTGGTACAGCTGCAGGGAGAAACTTAAACTCAGCTGGAAAGGGCAGGAAACTGAGGTAGCAGGATGCTCCTGGGGCCCTGCAGGTGTTGGCTGGGGAAGAGGGCCTTACAGAGGTTTTCCCTCGTGCCCATGGTCACAGCAAAGAAAGAGGATTCACACTCTGGTCAGTCCCAGAGCCAACTGGACACTGCCTTGATCCCTCCCACCTGCCTGGCCTACTGTAGAGGGCACAGGGGAGCTCAGGTGATGAGCAGGTGGGAACCCCATGCCCACCAGGGAGAAAGCCATCAGGGAGACAGAACGAAATGAGCGAATCTTCGGTGCTTAAATTCTTCTACCAAGGCTGAGGTGGTTCTCCAGGGCCACAGGCAAGAAGATGAGGGGGAGGATAAGGTGGGCCTCTATTTTGGGGGGCAGGGCAGGCTCGAATATGCCCCCACAGCCTTCCAAGGGGGCCCCAGATGGGCCAAGAACTATAGGGGTCCCAGCTGCCTTCCCCCAAACCTCCCCTCCCTTCTCTCCCTCTCTCTTTCTCGGCTGGCTATCGACCGGGGCTGTGACATGGTAGATCAATACGGCAGGGATATAAAGCCGGCTGGCTGCCTGCCTGCCTCTGCCTCTCTCTCTCTCTCTCCCTAGCTTGTCTTGCTTCCCTTTCCTGGAGCCGCACCCAGGTCCCCCAAACCCCCATGTGCCCCTTAGCCAAGCCTGTGAGGGGCCGGGGGTCCCCACCACCACTCCCCTACAGCAGGAGAGCTTAGGGAGGCTGAGAGCTTGGACAGCCAGGAGAGGGGGTGAGTATGGGAGTGGGCAGGGAAGCAGATGGGGATGGGGTCACACTTGCAGGTTAGGGGCCTGGGATAAATTGAGGGACAGTCCCACATGAGAGAAAGCAGGCAACCTCTCAGTTGGGAGCAGCTCAGGAAAATGGGGCCCTTTGAAGGTATGTTAGAGACAAAGCTCTGGGGGGGCAGGGGGAACCTGGGGGGTTGCAGAGACACTATCCTGAGCCCATGGGGCAGAGGAAAGCTTGGGGGTGCTGGAGACATCTAAGGTGAATGGATGCAAAGAAGATTCCCCTCAAGCGAGTCTACTGCCCACCCACAGAGCCGCTGGCTGCCCCTTCTTTGGGTCTCTGTGAGTAGAAACTGCCTTACCTCACCCCAGAGCCTGGCCTGCACATGTGTGATGGGGGTGGGGGCTTGTAAAGCTTTGGACAGGAGGTCCCAGTGAGAGGGCTGTGGTGTCTGAGTGCCATATAGGAAGGGTGTGCATTTGTCCTTAAGCTCTGCTGTGGGACTCTGGGGCTGTGTGTGCCCGAGTGTCCTGGTTCCTGAGTCATGTCTGTGTGTGGCCATGAGTCTGTGGGTGTGTCCCAGGAGCACTTAGTGGCCGTGTATGTGCTGCCATGAGTGTCTCCCTGACTCTGGATGTCCTCAAATATCTGTCTGTACCTTGAGAAAATATGAATGTATCCTGGGAGCATCTCAGGAGATACCCACTCTTCCCAAATAACGTGGTAGCTGGGTGTTCCTATGTGCTCCGGGAAACCTGCGTGTGTTGGTGTGTGCACACGCCTGTGCCAGAGTGTGCATGAGCATGAGTGTTCTGTGAGTCCCCGTGCATCCTGTAGATTCTGTGCCTGTGTCAGTGGGTGGCTGCGTGTGTTTCTGGGATTCCGTGTAGCTTTCTCCATGTGTTGGAGGCTCTCCATGATTGTCAGCGATTCCATGTGGTTTCTCCATGTGTCTACGTGACTCTGAATGTTCCGATGTGCTGGTGGCCAAGTGTGTTTCCACAAGTGTGTGGGAGGCTCTGGGTGTGTCCCTGTGTGTGTCACAACGGTGGGGGGCCACGTCCCCAAGTCGCTGTGTGGGGATGGCGAGGCAGCAGAGGCTGCCACTGAGACACTAGCCAGTCTGCTTCATCCCTGGATTGGTTCCCGATGCGAATGGGAGGCTCTGCCTGCTGCCTTCCCTTCCCTACCAGAGGTCCCAGGTTCCTGGCAGGATGGTCCCAGGCCCCTCCCCATGCTCCTTGGGCAGGTTTCACCTTTGCTTCTCAATACCCCCTGTGTTGGTGGACGGCACCTCAACTGCACCAAGCGACCTCCGTCCCTCCCAACCCCCCCAGCGCCACCCACTCCCCCCGCCCTCCCCCCACCACAAGTCCAGTCTAACCCAGACAAAAGCAATTACTCCTGAGGTAGGATGTGAGTGTGGGTGTTAGAAACAGAAAAAAAAAACGGGGGAGGGAGGGGGAGTGAGAGAGACACACACAGAGGCAGGGATGGACAGCCAGAGACAAGGCATGAGAACTAGACCGACAGAGCGTGAGAGACAGAGGGACACACAGAGAGTCACACACAGAGAGGCAGAGATGGAAGATGAAAGAGATGAGGAGGGACACACACAGAAGCCAGGAGGCAAAGCAGAGGAAAAGAGCAGAAGAAGGGCAAAGGCAGAGAACGCAGCAGAGAGAGAGACACAGAAACACAGACCAGAGAGACAGAGGGAGAAACAGAAAGAGAACACAGCAGAGTGAAACCCAGCCATGGAGCCACACAGAGAGAAGCAGCAGATAAAGGGAGCGTGCGAGCAGAGGCAGGGGGACCTAGAAAGGGGTCTGATACACAGACAGCAGCAGAAAGACTGAGGGAGAGAATGAGACAGGCTGAGACAGAGAGAGGAGGGCCAGCGATAAAAGGCAGACACACAGGTAGCAGTGGTGGGGGACATTGGTAACTCAGACTGAGGCGGCAGAGCTGGAGAGCAGCTGAAGAGGGACCAGTCCAAAGTGATCCCCCCACACAGGTACACACACACTCAGCCTTCTCCCTACCTGGGCAGAAGTCAGGATGCCAAGCCCTCCCCATGGTTCTCAGGGGCTTGTGAGCCATTTCAGGGAGGGGATGGGATGGAGGACAAGGATGATCTCAGGCAGGCAGAGGCCAGAGCCAGCCAGGTGGGTGTAAGCAGGTCCCTGCTGCCCTCGCCCTCACACACAGAGACCTTGGCCAGGCTGGTGAGGGGCTGGGGACCAGGCTTAGGGCACTTCCTTCTTGCCCCAAATTCCTGACCATTTTCCTGGCTCCCCTCAGCCCTGTCCTTCCCATCATCACTCCTTCCCTCTTAGAGCCCAGAAGCCCTCATCTCTCACCTGGTCCTCTCTTGCTCTCACTACTCACACTCACGCTCAGTCACGGGCTCTCTTTCTGTCCCTAGGTCCCTTGCTCTGCTCCCTGTCTCTGACTTTTCCCCTGATCTCCCTTTCTCTTTGTCCTCAACTTGGTTGCTCCCTTTATCTCTCTGCATTTCTCTCTCTGTCCCAGGGTCTTCTCTCTGTCTCCCAAGTATCCCTCTCATTCCACGCCCCTCTGATATATTTTTGGACTCCCGTTTCTCAGATGATCCTCTGGCCTGCCTGAAGGTGCCCCAGAAAAGCTATGGTGGTGATGGCAGGTCGCTGTGCATGGGACCTCAGAAGCTGTCCTGGGGCAGCTGGTGGTAGCAGGACATTTTCTTTCCTGTTTTTTCCTTAAGCCTTTCCTCCTCCCTTTCCTCACTCCGCCCCTTCTCCCACCAGGCCCTACATCTCTCCCTGGAGACAGAAGCTGAGACTCCAACCTATATACTCCCCACAGACAAGTCACGGAAACGGAGATCCAGGCTCAGGGAAGAAGGAAGTGGCCAGGGAAGAAAGGAGAGGCCAAGACCAAGAAAAAGAAGGAAGAAAAAAAATGGGTTTGTATCCACAGGGAGAGGAAGAGGACAGGAAGGAAAGCCAGGAGCCAAGACCCACAGGGCAGTGTGAGCTGCACAGTCCTGGGTGGGGGCGGGGCAGCCACGCATCATGATTTTCAACAAGCATTGCTGAAATGTCTGGGGTCAGCCTCTGAGGCCCGCACCTGCCTGCTGGCTCCCACCAGCGCTCCATAGAGCCCTGAGGATCCGCTCCTGCTATGTGAAGTCAGAGCCAAGCACCTGCCCTCAGCCCCTGGGGCTCCATGCTTGCCAGGACGGTGAGCACTTGACCTTCATCTTCTGTGGGACTGCCAGGGATTCCAGCGGTGCACTGGTCCCTGAACCTGCTAAGAGATTCAAGCCATTTTTACCTCCTCCATGTCTATAAGCCCCATTCCATGGCCAACGGACAGTCTACCACCCAGGGACAGAACACAGGCAGCCAAAGGGATCAAGTACCTCTTGCCACCTCCTAGCACTCCAAAATGGTAAACAACCCCTGGCATCTGGGCTCAGCTCCTGCCCACCTCCTGGATCACACTGCTGCCACTTACAGACGACCCTACAGCTTTAGCCCACCTGAAGCTCTGTCCCAGCCCAGCCCAGCCCACCGAGCAAGCCACATCTGTAACAGCACATACCCTATTCCTGTAGCCAAAGCCCCCCAGGTGCAATCCAGGAGATTCACTGGGCCTGGGGCATCTGGACAAGTCCCTGATCACACCAACGGGCTTCCTGTCCACAAAACACCTGTGCTGCCCTGAAGGCCTGCACTTCCGATGGCAGGGCAACCTGCCCCCACGCCTGTGAGTGAAGGTTGCCACCTGGGGCTCAGAGTCCCTCCACATGCAGCCCTGTCACCTCATCAGACCCAAGATGAAAGCCTTGACCCACAGCTGAACTTCTGCTTCTGAGGCATTCAGGACACCCTCAGGGTGTGTGGGTACCCTGGGGCACACCCCGGGTGCTTCTGTCTCAGTTACCTGTGACCTCAGAACCTACTCCATACAGAATGCCATTGTGTCTTTTTGTGGAAGAACAGAAGAGAGGGAGAGATAAGGTGGAAACACAGCCCTGCTCCTTCCCTGGAGCTCAGAGAACAGCAGGTGCTCAGGGGACTGTAGTGGCTGTGAGGACCCTGAGCCAGGCCAGCATCCACAGTCCCCCATAGTGAATAAGAACCTGGTCACCTAGCACTCTTCATGCCCACCCAACTGTAACTTCTTTGGCTTCTCCTAACTCTTCAGGAGCTACCCCCTTACCACTTCCTCCTCCCAGCGACTTCCTGAGGCCCCCCAGGTGGGTCAATCTCTCCCTTTGTCCCCTAGCCTAGCACTGTGCATCCCCCCTAGTGTGGGTAGGTAGCATCTGTCCCTCACTCCCCACCAGCCTGGGGGCCCCTCAGACAATGGCTTGAGGCCTCACACACAAGAAATCTCAGAAAATGTTGGCTGAAGGAATAAATGGATGGATATGGGTTTATGTGTCTGTTTGCTCACTTACTTATGTGCCAGGGACTGAGTGTAGACAGGCTATGCCAGGGACTGAGTGTAGACAGGTTAGACAAATAGAGGAGTCCCCTTACCATGAGGCCTTGGGGGCAGACACTAATGCATAGAATGTAATCAGATGTGGGGACAGTGCTCAGGAGGGTAAAGGGGGCATAATGCAGCCTAGGGGTCAGGAAAGGTCATTCAAAATTGGGAAGGCTTAGTAGCAAGCTTAGCAGGAAAGCTGAGGAACATTGAGGAGACCTCCAGACATGTTTGGGGGAATCTCTCACCTCCCAAGCATAGTTACAAAGGAAAGACAGGTTGGGGGTGGGGAGAGTTTTATTTTGTTAGTTGTTTTCTAACAAAATTGTACACCTAAAAGAGTGCGGCCTCCTTCAAAGATGTCTCCCTAGGAGGCTGAACTTTCTCTCAAACCACTCAGATACACTGGCAACAGCCTTCAAGGCCAGTTTACAAACTCCATCAGCAAAACATCCCTCCACTTGTCTGTCTCTAGTTTCTACTGAAAAACCAATAAGTAGCCCCTGTATTGCTAAATTTATCAGAGTTCATGTTAAATCAGACTTCAGGTATTGTCCTAAATCAACTTCACTTCCAGAGTACAAAAACTTGCCACCCAGTGGAGTATTCCCAAAACTATGGTGGGTTTTGGTGATGTAAAAGAATGAAAGCTTTAAGTTCAGGCAAACCCAAATTCAAGTTCTGACCCTACCCCTTACATGCTGGGTGACCTTAGGCAAATTCCCTTCCATTTCTGCGCTTCAGTTTCCTTCCCTTATAGCAGGTGACAAACACCCCCTTCACAGGGTCCCAATGAGGATGAAAAGCAAAGTGCAGCCACGAATGGTGGTTCATGCTTATAAATCCCAGTGCTTTGGGAGGTCGAAGCAAAAGGATCACTAGAGGCCAGAAGTTCAAGATCACCCTGGGCAACATAGCAAGACCTCTTCTTTTTCTTTCTTTTTTTTTTTTTTTTTTGAGACAGCGTCTCACTATGTTGTCCTGACTAGAGTGCTGTGGCATCACAGTTCACAGCAACCTCAAGTTCTTGGGCTTAAGAGATTTTCTTGCCGAGTGGTGCCTGTGGCTTAGTGGGTAGGGGGCTGCCCCCATATACTGAGGATGGCGGGTTCAAACCCAGCGCCAGCCAAACTGCAACCAAAAAAAAATGGCCAGGCATTGTGGCAGGCACCTATAGTCCCAGCTACTCGGGAGGCTGAGGCAAGAAAATCACCTAAGCCCAGGAGTTGGAGGTTGCTGTGAGCTGTGACACCACACTCTACCCAAAGCGATAAAGTGAGACTCTGTCTCTTAAAAAAATCCAAACAAACAACAAAAAAAAAAGAGCCTCCCAAGTAGCTGGGACCATAGGCACCTGCCATAACACCCAGCTATTTTTGGGTTGGAGTTGTCATTGTTGTTTGGCAGGCTGTGGCTGGGTTCGAACCTGCCAGCTCTGGAGTGTGTGGCTGGCACCATAGCCACTGAGCTATATGCGCTGAGCTGCAAGACCTCTTCTTTACAAAATATTTAAAAATTACCTGAATCATGTGCCTATAGTCATAGCTACTTGGGAAACTGAGGGGAGAAGCTCACTTGAGGCCAGGAGTTTGAAACTGCAGTGTGTTATGATCACACCATTGTACTCTAGCATACATGACAGAGCAGGACCTTATCTTAAAAAAAAAAAAAAGGCAGCGCCCATAGCTCAGTTGGTAGGGCACCAGCCACATGCACCGAGGGTGGCAGGCTCGAACTCGGCCTAGGCCAGCTAAACAACAATGACAACTGCAACCAAAAAAAAGAAAAAAAAATAGCCAGGCGCTGTGGTGGGTGCCTGTAGTCCCAGCTACTTGGGAGGCTGAGACAAGAGAATCGCTTAAGCCCAAGAGTTTGAGGTTGCTATGAGCTGTGACGCCACAGCACTCTACCCAGGGCAACAGCTTGAGACTCTGTCTCTAAATAAAATAAAATAAAATAAAATAAAAAAGCAGGGTGTGGTGGCTTACACCTATAATCCCATCATTCTCAGGAGGCTGAGGCAGGAGTTTGAGATCAGCTTGAGCAAAAGCAAGACCCCATTTCTACTTAAAATAGTAAAAATTAGCAGAAATTAAGGAATTGTGGTGGGTGCCTAGAGTCCTAGCTACTTGGAAGGCTGAGACCTTGGAAAGATCCCTTGAACCCAGGAGTTGAGGTTACCATGAGCTATGACTACACAGAACTCTAGCCTGGGGCAACAGAGTAAGATACTGTCTCATAAAAAAGTGCCCTTCCATGGTTGCCATAATAATGACCCACACAATGACTTTTATATGTATGTGTGTGTGCATGCGCACAAAGTCCTCAGAATAAGTTCTTGCAAATGGTGGCCCCTAACAGATAATTAAATTACCTCATTGAAGGCTGGGCACAGTGGCTCACACCTGTAATCCTAGCACTGGGGGAGGCTAAGGCAGGAGGATCCCTTGAGCTCAGGAGTTTGAGACCGGCTGAGCAAGAGCCAGACCCTGTCTCGATTAAAAATAGAAAAACTAGCCAGGTGTTGTGGTGGGCACCTATAGTACCAGCTACCCAGGAGGCTAAGGCTGAATGCTTGAGCCCAGGAGTTTGAGGTTGCTGTGAGCTATGATGCTACAGCACTCTACCAAGTGGGACAGAGTGTGACTCTTCCTCAAAAAAAAATAAAAGTAATTTCCTCATTGAGATGTAACAGTTCTGTGTTACCAAATCTGTCATGCATATGTCCATAAAACTTTAGATACCTAATGATCAACTTTTTGAAGCCAAACAACTAAAATCATAGACCTGATTGTAATCTCTACCAACTGTGAAACATAACTAAACTCCTCTGTTATTTCAGCCCAACTTCCGGACCTTCCTCAAAGCCAGCCTCCAGCCCCCAAATGAATTCTGCACCTTAGAAGTTCCCTAACTTTCTTTTCAACCTTAAGGGTATCAGAGGACATGAGGAATCCTGGGAAAGCTGCAATTCTGGTTCCCTGGAGAAAGCGTATGTCCTGTAACTAATACTCCTATGTTCCTTTCTGGCTAGATCAACAGTCCATAAATGAGCTTCAGAGGGTCTGTGAATATCCCGAGGTCATTGCACAACTAGATGAACATAAGTATGTTTTCCTGGGAGCAGGTCTATGCTGTTGTAAAACTAGACATCCGCGGGCCAAAGGTTGCTTGAACGTGTGGTTTGGACCACATGGAGATCTTTGAAATTTTGCATTAGTTGCCAAAATTTAAAAATTGAGATATCTCACATAAAAGTCTGGATTTCTGCCTTCTCTTGAAAAGTCAGAAAATCTGGCAAGTCAGAGTTGCACTTATACATGAAGACAGTCAGCAGACCTAAAAAGCAGCCCCCCACCCCACACATTTTCGGGTCTACCACAGAGCCTACTACATCAGTTGCAAATACTGGGCTGTAGTTTTTCATCTGCTTCTTCTTCTTTTTTTTTTTTTTTTGAGACAGAGTCTCACTCAGTCACCTGGGGTTGAGCGCTATGGCATCATAGCTCACAGCAACCTCAAACTCTGGCTCAAGTGATTCTTTTGCCTCAGCCTCCTGAATAGTTGGGACTACAGGCACCTACCACAATGCCCAGCTATTTTTAGAGGCAGGGTCTTGCTCTTGCTCAGGCTGGTCTTGAACTCCTGAACTCAAGCAATCCACTCGCCTCAGCCTCCCAGAGTTCATTTGCTTTTTAAAATAAGTATGTGATTCCTGGGACAGCAAAGGACTCCTAAGTAGGAATCCTAGGATGGCAACCAGCTATCTCCTCAGGGTACTGAGGCCTGTGGATTAAGCTGCTCTCGTTGGAATAGGTGGCAGCATGGGAGGTAAAGACTGTGTCTTCATCCCCCTACAGGTGCTTATTCCCAGGGCCTCACCCTGCTGAGTGGAGCAAATGCCCAGAGTGGCTGGAAAACTCCAGCATCCATCTGGGAGCAGCAGTGGGCTCCAACGAGGGGCTTTTCAAATCCTTACTTGTTTAGGTGTGTGCTCCCAGGTGTACTGCAAGAGGAATAACGCCTTTCATCTTCACAATACTTCAGTGTTGTGGGTGCTGTCATTTACACTTTTCTGACAGCTGAGGAAACTGAGCCATGCCCAGGATCACAAAGCCTCCCAACTATCCTTCCTCTGTTCCTTCTTCCCTCAGGACAGCACTTAGGTAGATTCTGTCATTATGCCCATTTACAGATGAGGAAATGAAGGGACCAACGTTCCCAGGCTCCTCACAGTTATGAAGGGGCAGAAAAGAGATTAAAATATAGGTGTTACCTGATCAAAGCTGCGATCTGAGCCACAAAGTTAGTCCTATCTCTCTCCTGTTGAGCCCTAGCACTCAGCAGCAGAAATGCCCACAGTCACCAACACCCAGAACCACTGATTTGGCCAGAAAGCCTCAGGATGCCTGGAGGATGAAAACCCAACCCAGTCAGACTCTAATCCAGGGGTAGGGGATTGCAGAGTGGCCAAGGGCAGAACCCCTTGGGTGGGATCAGAGATGAGAGTGGGAAAGCAGGGGGGTTGTGAGAAAATAGGACCCCTGAACACAGCAATGAACAAAACTCTGAGCCTGTGGCCCTTACCTCTTGGGCAGACGCAACGAAGCTAATACATTCAGGCCACCAACCCGGTCCAGTTGAGAACCTGGAGAGAGAAGAGAATGAGTCAACCTCCTTAAGTTCATGCAGAATGACCAATGCCTCCAGTGGGGGGGCCTCCTCTGTCACACCACCAGGAGTTGCAAGATGGTAGAAAGTGCATTCAGGTGCCTGGGACTCAGTCCTGTCAGCCACTTGTTGCCTGGGTTGTTTCTGGCCTCTGAGCCTCAGTTTCTTCATCTCATAAATGGGTATCTGGTGCCTGCCCTTGTTGAACAGCTGTCTTTTCCCATCAGACTCGAAGCTCCTTAAAGTGCAGGGACTGGGTCTTGCAGCTTTAGCATTTGGCAGAGGGCCTAGCAAATTCGAGATGCTCAATGAGTACATAATGGATGACTAAGTGAATGGGTGAGTAGATGAATTAATTAATTAACAAACTGTGTATCTCAAAGGACTGCTGGGAGGATCAAATGAGGAAGAAATTTGAAAGGGTTACTCATTATTAGGTACCTACATGCTGTAGGGAGATAGTAAAAGTCACAGTGATATCTCCGACTTGTGCATCTATCCATTCACTTACTCACTTAGTTAATCGACAATTATTGAGGTTTCTCTGGCTCTGAATCAAGTGCAAGGAGTACAGAGAAGGATTAGACTAGGTCTCTGCCCTATGTGACACAGGACTCATGGACAAGTTGGGGAGACAGAATAAAGAGCTGATGCCAACATGCTGGGGTGGCAGAGGATGCTGCAGGAATCCCAAAGGAAGTCAGAGAAGACTTGGGAGGGAAGAACACGCCAGCCAGACCTGGAAGACAAACTTTAGTCAAAGAAACGGGGGAAGGAAAGAGAATGTCAAGCCTTTGCCCACTCAGGATTCAATGAGAGAAGTGGGGAAGGATGAGGCTTCGGAGATCACAGGGGCTTCACCCTGCAGGGCCTTGCATGTCTGGTCCAAGCAGTGGGGGCTTCGTGGGAGAGGGAGAGGCCATCATCCAGTTTGTCTTTGGAAAAGTTCCCTGCGTTCTGTGTAGAAGATAGAGAGGACAGAGGAGCAGACAAGAGTTTGGGAGACCCATCCCCAAAGAGTGTTGGCTGAGCCTCTCCGCAGCCCTGCGGGAAGGAAGAATAAGGAGTTACAAAAGGCACCAGAGCTCATGAGGAGAAAAGAGAACAAGACAAACTGAGACAGAGGGGAGAGAGGAGGATAGATAGGGAGACAGACAGACAGACAGAAGGGATGGAGGAAACCATAGGCAGAGACCAGAGAAAAGCCTAATGGGAAAGAAAAGGGGACAGAGGAGCTTCCTGCCCCTCTCTCTGCCCACCCCTCTTGCTGGGCCTCCGTCTTCAGGGGCAGAAGGGGGACCAGGACGCCTGGTTCCTGGGGGAGGGTGGAGCTAGGGTTGCTCCCTCCTCAGGGGCTGCTCCCCCCACACCCCCGCCCTGGAGCTAATCAGCGGCTGTCATCTCCACGGTGAGGTCTTGGTTAAGGAGATTTAGGGCCGGGATCAATAGGAAATTTAAAAATCGATGCAGCGCGCAGGGCAAAATCGATGGCGTTTAATCGCCTTGCCGATTCCCAGTCAAAACAATTAGCCGCGCTGAGTGTTGAACATGGTGGCGACACGGCATTAACCGTCAATATTGGTGTAAGTGATGGTAGGGTGGGCGGGGGAATCCCTGGGCCTGGGGAGGGCTGGAGTCAGGCAGTGCCTCAGGGCTGGGGTCTTCCCCCAGGCAGGACCCCTATATGGGGCTTCCCTCCAGCAGGGCCCACACTTCAGTCTCTCTGCCCTCTGCCACCCTCAGCTGTGGTCCCACGTGCAGCCCTACCCCGGCCAATCTGCCTCCAGCTCTCCTCCTCCCTTCTCCCAGGGCCCTGACCCCTCATATACCCTCTGACAGAGGGGAGAGGACACCTCTCCCAGGTAGACAACTTCTCCAAGTAGACAGGCAGCCCATGAGATCTGAGAGCTGTATTGCCAGGAGCACCTTGACACTGGGAGCTATTTGTAAGATGCCTTCTCCCCATTTTATAGATGTGGACTCTGAAGATCAGAGAGGGGGAGCAGCTGGTCCACAGTTAACAGACATAAGAAGAGGAGGAGCCAAGATTTGAAACCAAGATGTCTGACTCCAAAGCCTGTGTTCCCTGCAGCTGCACCAGAGAAGAGGTTGATGCCAACATTCACAGGAGAAAAGAAAGCTCAGAGTTTAGTCCCGGCCCCTTGGCTCCCCTCATGGCAGGTGGGTTTGTTGTGTCCTCGTCTCCACCTGCCTACCAGGCTGTAAGCTGCTTGAAGACAGGGCAGGGCCTGGCTCCTCTGGGGGTTCCCAGCATCACCCAGCACAGCGTTTATCTCCAAGCTGGGGCTTGGGACAGGCCTAAGGATAATACTGTCACTTGCTTACAGAGACACAGACTGCCTACAAATACCTCCACCAAGGGGTAGATGCAGCACCCACAAACATATCAGCACTGGTGTTTCCTAAGCACCAGGTATGGGGGTTGGCCCACAGGATCTCTCAGAATCCTCACAAAGATTTGGTGAGTACCATCCCCTGACACTGCTGAAGAAATGGAGGCTCAGAGAAGTAAAGCCACTTGCCCCAGGTCACATAGCCCAAAGGGGGCAGCTCTGCCTGACTGGACTCTGAGGGGCACCAGATGCAAAACAAATGAGATCTAATGTCTACAAGTGAGAGATCTGGATGCCAGGAGGAAGAGGAACCTGGCACGTAGGCAGAGGCCCAGGAGTGGCCCAAAACGGGCCGCCGGCCTCCCAGTTCTGGGGTGGTATGTGGGGAGAGCAGAAGCTTCTGTGGTCACCTGCTCCCTGGTGCAGAAGAGCAGGAGGGAGGGTATGGGCAGGAGAGGAGGCCCACAAGATGAGCCAGGGATTGATCTGACAAGGTCCTAATCAAATGGTCAATATCACTGACCTGACCACTTAACCTATTGATAAGCTGGCAAGGATGGAACAGGCAGCGTGTGGGCTCAGGGAGGGAGGCAGTGAGAGGGATGGGGGATGCCTGGAGGGATAGGGCTCAGGCCTGCGTCAACTCTGGGCCTGGGGCCTGGAAGGAGAAGATCTCTTCCTCAGGGTCTCCTGCCTCCCCGCGAACACATCTCATGTCTTCTTTCTGGGGGCTTCCTCTTCCCAGCTTCCCTTTCCTCTCCGGGCCTTCCTGTTACTTCTACAATGAACACGCATCACATCACTTGTTTGTAATTGCAAGAAGAGGGGCCAATGAACATTATTCCCTGACTGAGGCCAATGATGAGCCTGGCCCCCATGCTACTCCCAAGTTCCTCAGGTTTTCACACGTGGAGAGTCTTCACATCTGAGCATCAGTGTACTCATCTATTACCTGGGGATAATCATCATAGGGAAAAATCCAGATGTCCCATAGCTGGGGACTGGCACAATAAATGATGGTTTAGCAGCCATCCAAAGAAGAACTGTGGAGTTGTAGAAAATATGCTTGAAATAAATTCACTGACAAGGGAGCGATGTTCATAATCCGTTGTTAGGAAGGAAACTGGGCAAGTTATAAACAGGTATATAGCATATGATCTCATTTTTATGAAACAGACACCCACACTTCCTCCTTGCTCTTCCCCCCGAAAAAAGGTTTGGAACAGAAATCAGAATTCTGAGTTTGGGTGCCAGGCATCTGAATTTTAATAAGTTATTTGAGCAAACTCAAAGGCATACTCTCCTTTGAGAAAAAGTCATCCAGGGGCAGAGCCTTTGGCTCAGTGAGTAGGACCCCGGCCCCATATACGGAGGGTGGCGGGTTCGAACCTAACCCCAGCCAAAATGAAAAAAAAAAAACTGTCAGGAAGGATAGACGTCAAGAAGTTAAAAGGATTTTTTGGTTTGTTTAACTAGATTATTGTTAACTAGATTATCATCTCTCGGAGTGTCTGCATTTTCTATTGCTTCTACAATGAACATGCACGACACCATTTCTTTGTAAATGTGAGAAGTGGGGCTAATGAGCACTGCCCTGGCTGAACTGTGGCCGAGGGCTTTCCCAGCCAGGGTGGTCTTAATGTCCCCTCTTATGTACAAGCCCAGCAAAGTTCAGTGTTCTCAAGAATGTGAATGATAAAAAAGAAGAAGAAAAGTATGTAAATGAATTTCAAGTCTGCTGAATAGAGAAGCGCTTGCTCCTCTAGTTTCTGCTCTCAGCAGAGTGAGAGGAGCAGGGTAGGATCAAGCCAAATAATATCCCCCATCCTCTCTTCAGGAAACTGGCTGAACGTTTACAGACATGAGGAACCGCAGGAGGCAAAGCCTTGACCCAGAGAGAGGGAAGGGATTTCCCCAGAGTTACCCATCTGGTTATGAGAGAACCGGGACCAGACACCTGGTCTCCAGGCTACCGTGTCCTGGGTCATCCCATTCCACTACTGGCAGGAGGAAAACAGCAGGAGCAAGCGTGCAGACAGACTGCTGAGAGACTGGGCACTTCTGCAGGGGCATAACAGCATGATGGGTAATGCTGGGCAGGCTGCTTCATCCCTGTGTGGCCCTGCACAAGTCACTTCATCTCTCTGAGCCTGTTCGCTCAATCATAGCATGACAACAATAACACCTGCCTCAAAGCACTGATGTGAGGAGCCAAAAAGCCTTCGCTTATAAGGAACTTAGTAGAGGGCCTGACACACCAGCAAGGGGCAGGTGAGCATTAGAAATGATATTACCATCATCAGCCACAAGTGCTGTGGGCAGGATGGAAGGCGGAGGGAGGGGAAGGGTAACCTGAGCAAATGAACAAATGCAATGAAGACACCTGGTTAAATCTGTTCCTGTGTTTATTCATTCATCTGTTCATTCATTCAGTAAGTATTTCCTGAGGCCAATTCTAGGCCAGACCCTGTGCTGGGCCCTGCAGTTCAGATAGGAATAATGAGAGCTCCCACTGGGTTGGTAAAGGGGGAATTAGGGATGGCTGGGGCTGGTCCCTGCCTCTAAGAGTTGCTGCCTCAGTAGCCCCCAAACTGTCCCTTGGAGCTTCTGCTGAAAAGCGCTGAGTAGAGGAGCACAAACCCCCCATCGTCTGACTGGTGTAGCAGCTCAGGTATATGTATGCACACACTGGAATAGTAAGCTCTGTGCAGACGGGTTGTACAGAGCTTTGTAATTCACAGCCCGACGCTCTGGGGACACTCCGTGCTCAGGGTTTTTTTCCTCCTTTTTTTTTTAAATGAAAAAAAAAAAAAAGTTCAAAGCACCTAGCACAATGCCTACCACCTGGCAGGTACTCAATAAATAGCAGCTATTATTAGTGTCATCATCACACGTGCCACCATGCCACTGCTCTTCATCCCCACAAAAACCTCATTTTGCCGACGAGGAAACTCGAAGCTTAAAAAGAGTGCTGTGACTGGAAGCCGGGTATGTCGGGCTCCACAGTCTCTGTGGCCTCCTCCTTTGTGTCTGGGGGTGGGGCCACAAGGGTGAAGGAGGGGAGGGCAGCTCTGTATGCTAGGGGTGAGCAGACAAGACAATGGGGGTAAGGGTGAGTTGGCTGGAGCAAAGGGAGTGTTGTGAGGGAGATGGAGGTCCAGGAGGGGAGTAGACGGGCCCAGGATGGCAGCTTTGGAATCTGGTTGCTTTGAAGCTCAGGCCAGAAGTGGACTGACTTGCCAATGTCTCCCTATAGCACTGGCAGGTGCAGCCCCCTGCAAGGGGAGCTCCCCCCAGCCTTGTCAGACACAGCAGACATCCACCTCCACCATTATATTGGGCAAGTCGGAAGACAGGGCATCAGCTCCGGTTCACTTGACCAACATCCCCTGAGCACTCAGTCACATGCTGGGAACTGTGCCTTACACTGGGAATACAGCCGGAAACAAGAAAAACTTCCTGCCTTCAAGGCATTGGCCCTCTAGTAGAGGAAAAGATATAACAGGCAGGAAAGTACACTTAAGAACTAAGAAGAAAGCCGGGTGCAGTAGCTCACACCTGTAATCCCAGAAGTCTGGGAGGCCAAGGCAGGTAGATTGCTTGAGCTCATGAGTTCGAGACCAGCCTGAGCAAGTGCAAGACCCCATCTCTAAAAACTTGCTGGGTGTTGTGGCAGGCACCAGTAGTCCCAGCTACTTAGGAGGCTGAGGCAAGAAGGACCGCTTGAGCCCAAGAGTTCGAGGTTGCTGTGAGCTATGATGCCACAGTACTATACCAGGAGCAAGAATGTGAGACTCTGTTGCAAAAAAAAAAAAAAAAAAAGAACTAACAAGGAAAATAAAGCAAGTAAGGAGTGGCTTACAAAATGTTATTTTATTTATTTAGTTTTTTCAATGTTATTCTAGACTGAGTAGTCAGGAAAGATCTGTTGGAGGAGGTGGGTTTTGAACAGCAGCCTAAATGAAGTATGGAGGTCAGAGCTTTCCTGGCAAAGGAAGCGGCAAGTGCAAAGGCCCTGAGTCAGGATGAAGGTTTAAGGAATATAAAGAAGGCAAGACAGGCATGAGCTTCTGGAGCCAGGAGAGTAAAGTTGAATAGGCAGACAGGCATCAGCTCATGTAGGGCTTTGTAGACCAAGAAAGATGTTCTTTTTTCCTTTTTTTTTTGAGACAGCCTCAAGCTGTCGCCCTGGATAGAGTGCTGTAGCATCACAGCTCACAGCAACCTCCAACTTCTGGGCTTAAGCGATTCTCTTGCCTCAGCCTCCCAAGTAGCTGGGATAACAGGCGCCCACAACACCCGGCTACTTTTTGGTCATAGTAGTCATTGTTGTTTGGCAGGCTTGGGCTGGATTTGAACCTGCCAGTTCTGGTGTATGTGGCTGGTGCCTTAGCCACTTGAGCCACAGGCACCAAGCCTCCCCTTTTTTTCTTGAGGCAAGCTCTTGTTCTGTAGCCCAGGCTGGAGTACAGTGGCATGATCATAGCTCACTGCAGAAATGAATTCCTGGGCTGAAGTGATCCTCCTGCCTCAGCCTACCAAGTAGCTAGGACTATAGAGACTTGCTACCACATTAAGCTATTTTTTGATAGAGACAGGCTCTTCCTATGTGGCCCAGGCTGGTCTTGAACTCCTGCTGGCCTCAAACGATCCTCCTATCTTGGTCTCCCAGAGTGCTAGGATTGTAGGAATGAGTCACCAGGCCCAGCTAGATGTTCTTCTAAGTGCCATAAGGGGAATGACAGGCTGTCATGATGGCAAGTAAGGGTTGGTTTCACTTTCAAAAGCTAGACTCACTGAGTGTGGTTGCTTGAGGCTATAGTCCCAGCTACTCAGAAGGCAGAGGCAGGAGGATCACTTGAGCTCAGGAGTTCTATACCAGCCTGGACAACACAGTAGGACCCAGTCTCTTTTAAAAAGTGCTTAACAGAGAGAGAGAGAGAATCCAATCTTCAGCCTGACTCTTTCCCTATATACCCAGTAGAACCACTCTTCAAGACCAATCCCAAGAAGCCTGTGATAAGCCTTTGGAGTCTCTTGTCAGGGCTTTGTCCAGGTCAACCTCCCCAGACTGGGGACTCCTCTGGAACAGAGTAGAATCTGACTCATCTGTGTGTCCTGGCACCTAGCTCAGGCCTGGCCACCAGAGGCCTCAGAAATCAGTAATGTCAGTAGTCACTAAGGGGGACTATAACCCCTAACCCCCCATCCCCCAGCAAATCTCCATTTTGAGGAAAGCCATATCTTGTCCAACTCTGCCCAGTGGACTTCACTGGTCACAAAGGGAAGGCAGTTTACCCTCCCACACCAAACGTTGTCCCAGGTTCCCAGGCTGGACAGGGAGGGCAGCAGGCCTGTGACTGGTGGCCTGCTCACCAAATTCCTTCCTCCAGGGTCTGCGCTTGCTGTTCCTCCTCCCCACCAGGCTTCAAGAGACTCCTGACTTAGTACCCAGCCCACACACCTGTCCCTTCTCAAAACCGTCAGTGATTACACAGTGTGCCTAGAATAAATCCGCCCTTCCCAATCATGTCCAGCTCCTCACAGCCTTCTGATGGCCCAGGGACCCTGGGTTCTGCATGGTTGCTGGGGACAATCCATACTTGTTCACATCTCCATGCCTTTGCCCAGGCAAGCACCTCCATTTAAAAAGCCCTCTGCCTCCCCTGTTCCTTGCACCCAACTCACCCTGTCCATGTCCTCTCCTTGGTGAAGACTCCTGGGGATTCCCTCCTCAGTGGTGCCCCCAGGCACTGTGTGCACCCCCATCAGAGACCAGAACCTGGACCCCAGTTGCAGAGACCCCATTTCCCACCTAGGGATACACCAGAAGAATGTTCTTTTTTCTTTTTTCTTTTTTTTTTTTTGCCGTTTTTGCCTGGGGCTGGGCTTGAACCCACCACCTCTAGCATATGGGGCTGGTGCCCTACTCCTTGAGCCACAGGTGCTGCCCAAGAATTTTCTTTAATTTTTTTTTCTTTTTCCTTTCTTTTCTTTTCTTTTCTCTTTTTTTCTTTTTTGAGACAGAGTCTGACTCTGTTAACCTGGGTAGGGTGCCACGGCGTCGTAGCTTACAGCAACCTCAAACTCCTGGGCTCAAGTGATCCTCTTGCCTCGGCCTCCCCAGTGGGTGGAACTGCAGGTGTCTGCCACCACTCCTGGCTAGTTTTTCTATTGTTTAGTAGAGAAGGAGTCTCAGGCTAGTCTCAAACTCCTGAGCTTAGGCAAACCACCCCTGCCTCCACCTACCAGAGTGCTAGGATTACAGGCATGAGCCACTGCACTCAGCCCAGAGGACTTTTCTAAAGGGACAGTTGCAACACAGTGGGGTGGGGGGGGCATCTGAGCCCTGCATTATTTATGTCTGTGTGGCCTGAGCGAGTTTGGGGAGGGACACGTGTACACATTCAGAACTTTGTGTTGTGTCTAACACGCATCTTAAATACCACTTCCTCTGCGGTGTTACACCTGAACCACTCGTCTAAACGAGGTTCTCTGTGACCTCCTCCCGCAGTCCTGTTCCTGTCCTTTCCAGATGTTATCTCCAGTTATGACTGACCAGACACTAAGGTTCTATCAGCCGGTCCTGTTGGCTTAGAGTGCTCACTAAGCAAGGCCCAGTTCTGTCTTGGAAACTCAAGTTTCTCCAGCTTCTAATTTGGGGACTGGCTCAAATAAGGGCTCAATACCTGTGAGATGAGTTAATTAATCCCAAGAACATTTTCACACTTAAGCATCTCCCCATTCTTGTTTGCTTTAAGAGTATGAGGCTAGATTGGGGAGTGTCTGTGTGCTCAGGGTGTGTCCCTTTTGGTCACCACACATGGCTTCCTCCTGGGATCTCTGATCGTGGCCTATGTGCACCCCAGGGCGTGTAGGCCGGTATGCCGCTAGGTTTTAGTATTTGTATTTGTACATTTTCTGTTGAAACAAAATCTCCACATGAGGAGCACCCTGGTGTTTTGGTATTTGTCTTGCCCTGTGATGTTTCAGTACCTACGTGCCTGCACAGACATCTGGGTTGTCATATCTGTGTGTGAATATGTTCTTATCCTTGTGTCTAAACCTGTGTGTCCATTTGGGCATCTCTCTAGTCATGTACACCAATATCTGAGTGGATCTGTAGGTTTATTATCTATGAATTTTCTAAGAGAATCTCTGACCAAGAGTATGGGTATCTGGGTCTTAGGACCCATGGGTACACATGACTATCATGTGTTTCAGAATCTGCGTGGGTGTCTATTTCAAGACCATTGCCTACAAATGTATGCATATCTATTTCATTATTTGCCTGTGTATCTATTCAAGATTTATGTGACCTCTCTAGTTTGGAAAGTGAGAAAGAGAGAGAGAGTGTGTGTGTGTGTGTGTGTGTGTGTCTGGGCGATATGGACATGTGTATACCTGTGTGTCTTTCTTCCCTAGCTGCTGTTGCCTCCCAGTCTGGATGAGTACCTTTTCTCTCTCTCTCTCTCTCTTCTCTCACGCACTCCCTGCCATGCTCATATGTGCCTTGTGGATGGGGAGGGGGCCCGGGTGTCAGTGAGCTCCTGTGTCACAAGGTTAATTTCTCCGCAGCCAGGCAGACTGGGCCCTGAGGGGAGTGGTGGGGGAGGGGCCGGTCCCCATAGCCCCTCTGATAAATATGTATTTGGGGCTGCTGTGCTCAAAGGTCATGGGGGAGAAGAAGGAGGAGGGGTGGTCTGTACCGTGCTGTGCTGCTGGGTGCCAGCAGGGCTCAGCATGGGTTGTGTGAACCCCTCCAGAGGGATGCTGAGATTCAGGGAGATGCTCCCCACATCTTGGTCTGGCATACCCCACCCATAGCCATGGTCAGAGGGAGATGCTGTTGTGGACACACAGATATTCAAACTCCAGAGTAGGCAAACACATAAGCTCATGGCTGCCGATACCTAAATAGAGTCTCAAATGGATGCACAAAGACATCCTCATGGGCCCCCAGATGCATGGACACCTAAGAGTCCAGAGCCAGACCCATCCCCTCTTCCCCACCCCAACCTACATCACAATGACAAAAACCCCCAAAATCCAAGCATTCAAGAGTGCATGGCATCTCACAATAAGAAAGGTCCCTACACATTCCATACAGAAACACACATAAACACACACACAGAGAGACACAAAAACAGAGTCCAATGAGAAAGGTCCCTAAACACTTTGTGAGTGTGCATGTACATATATATACACAAGCAAACACACACACAAAGACACACACATAGATGCACACCAAGAGTCCTGAAGACACAAAGTTCTATGGAGGCAGGTGCACGCTGACGACTGCAGATAAACGTATGAACATACATGCCCACAAATGTGAACACTCACACCTACAAAGACCCTCAAGACACACACAGCAGGATGCATGGGGGAGCAGGCTGGGAAACCCACCCTGCTGCAACATAGCCCGCTCTGGCCCTTTTCCCACTGAGGCGAGAATGGCTGCCTGGTCTCTGGACCGTGGCCCCCAGCCAGCTTCAGCCAAATGCGCCATCATTTGTCCAGCTTTGAGTCACATCAATTGTCGAGCCTCCCCTCCTCGCTGACCAGCCATCTCGGCCATCGGCGGCCTCGGCCATTAGCCGGCTCCTGCCTCTGGCCTGCATTTGTTGAATCTTCCTTACCTGGCAGAACCATCCGGACCAATGGAGCCCTTTCGGGGTCTGCCTGACCCTTTCCTCAAGAGAGTCCGAAGTACCCTGTTGTGTGACCCTCAGCCCATGCCTCAGGGCAACCCCCCCAACCCAGCACACTGCTCAGGCTGTCATTCTTCAGTGACCGCTGGCCACAGTGGTTCTGGTGGATCTCGAGGCTGTGTGTGTGAGTGTGTGTAAGTCTGCTTATAGGTGTGTGTGCATGGGTGGTGGGCTGGCCATAGCTGAGCTTTAAGTCAAAAGGAGTGTGTGTGTGCGTGTGTGTGAATACAGGGTTAGGATGTCAGCGTCTGTGCTTAAAGTCAAAGAGTGCCTGAGTGTACAGTTGTGCATATGGGGAGAGGGAATGTCAGGGGCTGTGCTTTCTGCGTGTGTTTGCGTGTGTGCATGCTTTAGTGAAGGAGTGACTTAGTGTATAGGTCTGAGCTTGGTGTGCGGGGTCCATGAGGGACCATATCTGTCTTAAGCACGGAGGAGGGGGCAGTGCAATATAAGCGTCTATTTCTCAAGCAGTTGTGAGACAGTGGAGTGTGCCTCTCAGACTCCGTTGCCTGTGTTTGTGAAAGTGACAGATGCTGCCTCCCTGGCCTCACTGCAGCGGATTAAGTCTGTGAATGCCACATGAGTCCACACCCCAGATGGGGGAGGGTCCCCAGTCTGCTCTTCCACTCCCATGTGTGGGTCACAGCCCTGTGCATTATAGGATCCTGGGGGTGAGGGCTAAAGTGCCCCCCTTGTTAGTTTCTGTGAGGGAGCTCCTGAATGGTGGCCAGGATGAAGGTCCCTTCCTCAATGTGTGCGCACACGAATACACTCATGCTCACACACCACTCTGTGGTCCAAGGCACATTGTTGCAAGATGCATGAGTGTGACTGCATGCATGATAGCTCCCCACTCACTGCCAGCTAGCTCAGGTCCAAACTTCTCAGAGCAGTAGCTGAACCTCTCTAGGTGGGACCTTGCAACACTGTGCCAACTCCTGCCTTAGGACCATGCTGCCAACCTGGGCTCTCCCTACCTGCTTCCCTAGCCATCTTGATGCCCTCCCACCATTCCTCCTTCCTCAATGCCTGAGCATCCTCAAAGACCCATCTCCCTATCCAAACCTATGCCTTTCCCTTTCTCCAGACTCTTTCTCCATGACTTGAAAGCTCCCTTTGTGCTCACAGTCCAGGCACCCAGGATCTTAACTAAGACTGGGACCATCCCCACTTCAGAGTCCAGGCCTTAGTTGGTCCATGGTTGGTGCCTAACAATCATTTTCAGTGAGGAGTGATCGTGTTACCATTGCCTGATCACTGCAGGGAACTTACTGAACTTTTTTGGTTAATGATTCATTCCACTCAGTAAATACCTATTGAATGCAAACATCCTATATTCCTGTGGGACTACGAGCTTCAGTCTCCTTCCCAATGTGTCAGAGCTGGGAAAGCTGCTTCCCCGAGGATCTAACAAAGTTGGGGTGGTGGGTCAGTGAAGGAAGGTGCACCTGCCTCCCAAGGCCACCATGTGCTTCTAGGAAGATGACACAGGGATCACCAGAAGGGGCTGAGGGCCATGAACTCATCCATACTCATCTTTGAACAGGCCCAGCCCAAACCACCGCTGACAGAGCAGACTCAACCAAGCTCATTTGCCAGCTTTCTTTCTAGGATACAAAGCGAGACCCAGGTCCTCAAAGCCCGTGCTAAGCCACATAAGGCATCCATCCACCTGACAGGTCCTGGGAGACAGGTCTGTGGATGGATGTCTCAGGGGGCAGGGATGAAGTGGGGGAAGGGGCAGAGCCAGTGAAAGGAAATGGCAATGGGACAGCTGATGGGAGAGGGATAGACCTCTCAGGACAGACAAAACTCAGTACCAGGAGTACTGAGGCCTTGGTTCTACAGCCACTTGGTTGGTGATGGGCTGAGTAAATAATGTGGGCCTCACAATCCTCATCTGTGAAAGGGACACCATTGGGGCTGCAGTAAGAGCTAGGGAAGTGTAAGGGATGTCTTGTCATTATTGTTATTATATCAGGAGGTGTTGGGCTCCAGGGAAAATGGTGAGTGATACATATTTAGAAGGAAGAATAGACTGTGGTCTGAGGAGAGCCTATACCCACTCTGTCTTCTACCAATTTCTGACACCTGGATTTCTCAGCCATCTCCATCCCAAAAAATCCTGAAAATTAACCAGCGCATGCCAGAAAAGGAAACTGCTCCCTTAACCCCATCGATGTTCAAGTAGCCATTGGTGAGGCCATACACCCACCCACACACTGCGAGTCATGTCTGCACACATTCTGATTATGCACCAGGACTGTGGAAATATCTACCCAGTGAAGTGCTAAGGTTGGGACCCTTGCCTAACTGTCACGCTGGTGGGGAAAGAGGTTTTAGCCTAAGGGCCATTCATGCAAGGAGAGAATATATATGAACCAGAATGGAAGTGGCCTGTAGTGGCCACTGATGGACTCTCTGGAAAAACAAATCTGGCCAACATGCGGTCTCAGATGTATAGGCTACTAATCTCTATTACACCCACAGCATGGGTATAGGTGTGTGTACAGACACACACACTCACAAACATGACTGGATTCTTTCTGAATTCTTTCCCTACCGCGGCCCTGCCATGGACCTTCCATTTTCCCTGCAAAGACTGGCAGAAGGAAGTGAGAGCAACCAAGAGCCCCAAGGATGGCCCTGCAATCTGCCAGAGGGTTGGTTGGCCATCAGCCTCAAGGAAATGGGGGTCTGCATCTCTCAAATGGGCAAGGATGGGGCTCTGTCCAGCATTACCCATAAATCAGGAAGTAGACGCAGAATTGCGTTACCAGCAACTGAAGATGATGCCTGCGGCCCTGATCAGCTTCCCTCCAGGCCCCCCTGCCACCCCTTACACGGGAGCTTTGTTACTACAGACGGGCTTTCTCAGGCTGGCAGCCTGTGGGGAGGGGAGATCTTTTCTTGTTTTGTTTTCTTGAACCCAGCTTCAAGGTTGCTGCGCAAGCATGCTGTCAAACCCACCCATATGCCCGCGACCTCTGTTCACTCACACAGGCCCTCCTTCACAAACCTACTCTCCCCTTCCCCGGACACACAGAGACCCCCCAGCAATTATGATAATAATATCTCCATGAAGACATGGCACTTTCATACACATGTCTTCAATGTTCACTTTCATGTGCACACACTACATCCAGCCCTAGTACCCAAATGCAGAGCCTCTACTCCAAACACGATGCACATACAGAATGTCATGTGTCCACCGCTGAAGCCAGACTTGGCACACAGACCTGCACACGCGTGGACAGCTTCCACGAACAGAGCCAGAGAAGGCCTCTGGAGCGCGCACACACAGCGAGTGGTACATGAACATCAAGTACAAATGCCCACACTGACTCCCTCTTGCACATATGTCATCCACAATGAGGAACCCCAGTCAGTGACCCCCTCTGAAAACACATGACATGGTTCTACATGTTTGGTTCCTCATTCTACCAAGGGTGCCAAGCCCTGCACACATAGTTAGTCCTTCCTAAACTCATCTCGCTATGGACCTAGGCCTTATACACATGCATGCTACTGCCACGGTCTGACTCTGTACATGCCAGTCCCCCACTGCACATGGACTCTACCCTCCCCTTTTTACCCTGGAGGATGGGGGACAAATCTGCCTAACAAGATGGCAAAGAGACTAAAAGCTACTGAGTTCAGCAGCTGACTGGGGCTTTCTCTAAATCCAAGACCTACAACCCAACTCCACATCCCAAGCATAGGGAGTGGTTGGCAGGCCAGAGGCTTTCTCTTGGGATCTTTTTCCTGGACTCTAAAGCTCTAAGGACCCTGTCAGAAGGACCCCCACCCCAATTTCCTCCCCTTTCACTTCCCGCTAGCCATCCATGTCATTTTCGTCTCTGTCCACACCCTTCTCTCTCAGTGGGGCTGAGTCCCTAGCCATGAGCCCTCACTTAAGGTCTTCCCCTCCCCCTTCTAAGCACCCCCCCAATTATCCTGCAGGACTTTTCTGGGCCCAGAGGAAATGGGGGTGGTGCTAACCCCCACAGACCCAGGCCCCCAGGTGGGAGGGAAAGAAGAGGATGGGAATACATGAGGTTCAGAATAGGGGTTAGGCTCTGGCGAGAGTTGGGGTATTCCTGCCTTTTTGTGGAGCCCCTCTCCCTAGCACCCTGTTCAAGGCTAGTGCTGCAAAAGTGATGAATAAATGAAACTGAGGGAGGGGAAAGAAAGGACCCACGACAGGGAAAATGAGTGACAGGGAGGGGAGAATAAAAGAGAAGGGGAAAGGGGGCAGGGAAAAGGGGAAGAAAAAGAAAGGGAGTGGGTGTAGAGTGGGAGATAGAAAAAGAAAAACTGGGGGGGGGGACTTAGGAGAGAAAGCAATCTTACTGAGAGGAAGAGACAGAGAAACTGGAAAACAGGGAGAAAGAAAAATCAGTAAAGGAGATGGAGAAAAAGGAGCAGAGAAAGGACATGAGAAGGGGAAGAAAAGAGAGGGGAGCAAAGAAGCAGCCCAAGGGGGTCCCCAAGTTATGGACTTTGTCCAGAAAGCTGAGGGGCACTCTGTGGCTCCCCAGCATCACTCTGGGGCCCTGGAGCTCCGTTTTGCACCTCTCCTCCTGCCTGAGACGTGCCACCGCCTCTCCGCGCCCCATCCCGGCTTCCTCTTCCCATTCCCACCCTTCCTCCGTCCAAGGCACCCCACTCCTTTCTCTCACCCCTCATTCCCACCCACCAACCCTTTCTCAATCCCTCTGCCCTCTTACCTCTCCCCCCCATGCACCCTGCTTGCTTCGGAGCTTCAGACAGCATCACCAACCAATATCCTCACCATCATCACACTAAACCGGCCCCCACACCCCCAGGAAAGGAGAGAGAGGAAAAAAAAAAAAAGCAGGCGGAACCGCCACCAGCCCTGACCCCCTCTTGCCTCATTTTCTCCACAGTCGCCCCTTCCTCAAATGCAGGGTCAAAATTGGGGTCCCGCCCAGCCCGGGGAGCCTTTCGGAAGCGCCGCAGCCCGCCAGGAGCGGTGCGACCTCTCCTCTCTTCTCCGTTTTCTCTCCTTTTTGTGTTCGGTGGCCCTGGCTGCGATGTGTTTTATTTTCATTGTCTTTTTATTGGCATTATTTTTTCTTTCTCTTTTCTTTATTTTTTGGCCTGCGAGCAGTAGCGACGAAGCGCCCGCTGCCTATCTCCTCCGCCAGCTCGGCGGCGTCCCGGCTCTTTCTCTGCTCCGCGCTCCTCTGCCTCCCTCCTTTCTCTTCTGCCCGGCTCTCGCTCCTGTCCTTTTAGTTCTGTCCTCAACCGATTGCCCTCTCCTCTCTACTGCCTCCCCCTCCACCCCTCTCCTTTCCCCATCCTTCTTACCCCTTCTCCCCTTTTTCTCTCTCTCTTCACCTCTTCTCCGTCTCTATTTCCTCCCATCCCTACCCCCCCATCTCTCCTTTGGTTCCCTCACCGCCACCGACAGCAAGCTGACCCCCCTCACCCCCAAATAATAAAAATACCCAGCCAGGGGGCAAAGCCCCGGCGCCAGGCGCCGGGAGGAAAGCGAGAGGTGCCGGGGCCAGCGGCGGCGGCCGGCAGCTGGAGCGCGGTGCGGAGCGAGCGGCGCCCGCCCGGCTCCCGCCCGGAGAGCTCTCTGCAATAGGCCGAGCCGGCTGCATTAAGCTTCTTGCAATCAATAAAGCGCGGGTCAGATTATGCAAAGCGCAGATATTAATATGCAAAGTTTTAAAGATTTTTAAATGGAAGGGCGAGCGCGGCGCGGGCAGGCGGGCAGGGGCTGCGAGGGGAGAGGGAGGAAGGGAGGGCTGGCGGGCGGGCGCGCAGGCGAGCTGGGGAGAGGAGGAGGCTGCCCGCCGCCCGCCCGGCTGCGCCGCGCCGCCTTGCCTTACCGCTGCTCCCATCGGTAGGCGCCGCTGTCTTCGCCATGCGCGTCAGCTGCACGGCTCCGAGGGGATGGCCGAGGAGGAGCCGCCGCCGCCAACGCTACCCCCGCTCCCGCTCCCGCTCCCGCGCCCGCTCGCTGCCTGCTGCTGGCGCTGCTCTGGCCGCTGCTCCTCGCCTGAGCTGCCGGCGCGAGCCCAGGCGCGCGCCATCCCCGGCTCCCACCTTGTCCCCATGGCAACCCCGGGCCCAAGGATGCTCAGAGAGAGAGCGCGAGCGAGAGAGCGAGGGGGGAGAGAGGGAGAGGGAGAGGGCGGGGAGCGCAGGGGACACGGAGGCAGGGAGAGGCCGGAGACCCACAGAGACACACAGAGATAGAGAGACATGCAGAGATACACAGAGATACGATGAAACAGAGACAGAGATAGGGGAGAAGGGTGGAAAGTAGAGGGGGACACCAAGAAAAGGAGAAGCCCTCAGACTCAGAGACTCAGAGAGATACCCAGAGACAAACGGGCACACAGAAAAAGAAAAGAAAGGGAGAGGAGCAGGGAGCAGAGGGGGATTAAAAGGTAGGGAGAGACCTTGAGGTCCAGAAACTCACAGAGATACTCAGAGACACACAGAGACAGAGAGATAAGGGAGAGGGAACAGGGGAAGGAGCACAGAAGACAGCTGGAGACAGAGAGATGCTCAGAGACAGAGAGACACAGATGCATAGAAACAGAGGGACATAGAGAAAGAGAAGAGATAAAGATGGGGAGCAGAGGGAGACTCAAAGTCAGAGAGAGGCCCTAAAAGCCAGAGACTCAAAGGGACACCCAGAGTAAAAGAAGAAAGGAGAAAGCATGGAGCACAGGGGACACTGAGGCAGAAAGAGGCTCACAGCAGCAGAGAGTTATCCAGAGATATTCAGAAATATACAGACACAGGATAGAGTAGAGGGGCAAAGGAGAGAGATGAGGAGCAGATGAGGATATGAAGGCACAGAGAGAGACACCAAGAACCTCAGAGACACTCAGAGACAAAGAGATAAGAAGAGAAAGATACAGAATAGAGATAGGGAGATACAGGGAGAAAACAGAGAGAGAGAGAAAAAGAGACTCACAGAGATAAAAGACACAGACAGGCAAGAGCTATAGGCAGAGAGAGAAAGATGAAGATGCAAGGCAGAGTTAGAGACATACAGAGAAATGAAGAGACAGAGAGAGACAGGCACACAGAGATAGATACACAGATAAGAGAGATACCCTGCAGAATCAGAGAGATATGAATAAAGAGCCAGAGAGAGAGAATCAAACAAGGAGACAGATTAGTGAGATGTAGACAGAAACACAGAGAAACATACACAGAGATTCTAAAAAGGAACTGAAGAAACAGAGACAGAATGATGTGTGCAAAGAGAGACACAGAGGCCAAGACATAAAGAGACAAAAAAGAAATACAGAGACAGTGAGAGACAGAAAGCAAAGACAGAGTCTTAGAGAGTCAAAGTGATGCAGAGAAACACAGAGATACACAGCATGTCCAGAGTCCGCAAGAAAGGAGAAGCCTAAGGACACACAGAGATATAGTGAGATGGAGACAGACACTGGAAGAGGCTTTCTGGTGGACAGATCCACAGAGAGATACAAGACAGAGACAGGAAGAGATAAATGGAGAGTCAGACATAAAGAATGAGACCTGGAAAAGACAAGAAGTGGGACAAAGAGACAGAGGCCAGGGAAAGCGAGAGAAGGGGCAGGCTGGGGTGAGAGCAGAGACTAGGAGGGTGCCAAGAGAGTCTGAGAGGTGCACCAAGAGGGAGAGGGCAGGTGGGAGGGGAGAGAAGAACACCAGAGAGGAGGGAGCGGGAGAAGAGGGAAGTGAGGAGGGCAGTGCCCGGTCACTGAACACCTCTCTTGTGCCAGGCAGTCAGCTTGGGGAGGAGGAGGAAGGAAAGAAGGGCAGAGGGGAAAGGGGCCCTGGGCCGGGGGATGTTGGAGTTGGGTCTAGGAAGGGTGCATGGCTCCTGCCCCCTGCTGGCAGGGCGAGGTCCTTGCTCAGGGAGGCGGATGGGCTGCAATGGTACCCAGACCCAGGAGGGGATGTTAGGGAGGAGGGGGAAAGAGAAGGAGGAGGAGGAGGATGCTGCGGGCACGCGCTGCGCGGTCTCAGCCAGCAGCCGCCCTTCGCTTTGTTACCAGCGCGGCTGCCCTGTACGTACTGAGGGGGCATATGCGACCCTCGCTACTTGTGTGTGAGAGCAACATGGGAATCACCAACTGCCCATAGGTACAGAAAATGTTCCCAGTACCTACACTGCAAATGCGTAACAGAAATAAATACAGGAAACACCTACCCCGCGGGCGTACAAAGTAAGTACCCGGGACCCGTGTAGCGTGTGCATAATAGACACAGAACTACCTACTACTCCCTGTGCGGAGCAGTCTCTTGGGACCCGCACTGTGTGCACAACACAAATAGATGCAAAAAATACCTACCCACGTGCATACAAAGTAGACACAGGGACTTACCTACTCAGGAAGTGCATAATAGACAGGGAACCACTTAGTACCCACTCTACAGAGCAGGCTCCTTCAACCCATGCTGTGTGTGCACAACACAAATAAATACAGGAAATGCCCTCCCCACTGCACACAAGCTAGGCACATGGGACCTATGGGCATATCACGTGAGACATGAAACTTCCTAGCAGCCACAAGTCTCATGCTGTGTGTGTACAACACACATGAATGCAGGACACATCCTGTCCCTCATGCCTAGGAAGCAAGCACACTAGGCTACTAGACCTACCTGGTGTGACTGTAAAAACACCCAAAAGCAGGTCCTGGTGACCCACCAGGCACATATAACACAACTGAACATAAGAAACACACACCCTACCTGTGTACAAAGGCATATTTGGTCCCATCAGTAGACAGGAACTCATAAAGGGTATGTGTAATGACAACCATGAACTACCTACCCTGGAAGAAAAGAAACTTGAACTATGCCATGAATATACCCAACCAGTTCTGGAGCACTCCCCCCACAATTGTCTGTACATGTACAATAGACCTACGAAGACCTACAGATAGGGTGGCGCCTGTGGCTCAATAAATATAGCACCAGCTCCATATACTGAGGGTGGTGGGTTCAAACCTGGCTCCAGCCAAACTGCAACCAAAATATAGCTGGGTGTTGTGGTGGGCGCCTGTAGTCCCAGCTGCCTGGGAGGCTGAGGCAAAAGAATTGCCTAGGCCCAGGAGTTGGAGGTTGCTGTAAGCTGTGTGATGCCACGGCACTCTACTCAGGGTGATAAAGTGAGACTCTGCCTCTACAAAAAAAAAGAAGAACAAGTGCTACAGATACCTTGCATCCCTGTAAGAAGGGAAGTTCAGAGACACAGCAGGGTCCAAGGATGTCCTATTCTCTGCCTCACCCCCAGCACCTAGAAGGATCAGCATACGGAGGAGGAGGGTCACCCCTTCTAAGAATAACCAAATACATGATGATTATGTGTACAATGAGCACATGTCAAGCACATGAGAGCCAATATTAAGGATCAAAAAAAATTGATTTGAAGTTGGCTGCAGTGGCTCATGCCTGTAATCCTAGCACTCTGGGAGGCTGAGGCAAAGGGATTGCTTGAGCTCAGGAGTTCAAGACCAGCCTGAGCAAGAGTAAGACCTGCATCTCCACTAAAAATAGAAAAACTAGCCAGGCACTGTGGCAGGTGCCTATAGCCCCAGCTACTTGGGAGGCTGAGGCAAGAAGATTGCTCAAACCCAGGAGTTTGAGGTTGCTGTGAACTCTGATGCCACAGCACTCTACCCAGGGTGACAGAGTGAGACTCTATCTCAAAGATAAATAAATACAGTTGGGCACCTGTAGTCCCAGTTACTCAGGAGGCTGAGGCAAGAGGATCACTGAGTTTGCTGTGAGCTATGATAATGCTGTAGCACTCTATCCAGGGTGACAGAATGAAATGCTCTCAAAAAAATGATTTAAGATGGGCTAAGTCCATATCATATGCTTGCTGAACAGTATGTTGAATGTCTGAGATCCACAGTCTATGAAAGACTGGTATCTTTTAATTATCCAGAATATCTATATTAAGCAGAGCCTATCATCCCCTCATGTACTTACCAGAGTCTTCCTCATGAGATCCAATAGGAGACTCAAGCAATTCCTGCGTGCAGGTTGACTTAATGATCTCCAGAGCTCCCCTCAGCTCTGAGTCACGACTCCATGAAGGTTGATGCCACACACGTGTACACACCAGGCACGAGCAAAGATGTACACAGTATATTGCACACAACACAGAGAAAATGTGTGTGTTCTTTGCTTCTGAAAGATGACGAGTTCCAGAAAGAATATCAGATTCCTCCAGGGAATATATGTGCATGCATGGCTCAGTGAGGGCCATCCCTGGGAATGGGTCTTCCTTGTGCAAGTGAACTTTTGTGCTTGGCTCTCACTCCCTCTTCATTCTGCCTGTTCACATTTCAGAAACATGAACAAAAATAATAGTACCTGGCATGCACTAAGTACAATAATCAGAAGCTGTGGATACTCTTAACTGTGTGTGTGCATCTGAACATGCCTCTAACTTGATGCCCACGCTCACTAATGCAACACGCCTGTTCACGCATGTGTGGCCACCTCTGTGTGCGCACATTTTTGTGTGTGTGTACATATTGGTTACAAGAATTGGGTCACCTTTACAACCTCCAAGGATAAAGGGTTCAGATAAGGCAAATGGAAGAAACTCAGAGAAAAAGGGAGGAAGAGGTGCAAGAAGACGAGGCAAAAACAAGAGACCTGGAAGTGAACCTAGGGAAGGAAGGAGGCCAGGCCTAAGGACACAGGCAGAGGGAGAAAGGTTGAAGATGAGGAAGGAGAACAAGGACAAGAGGAGAAGGGTTGAGAGAGTGGGAGAAGAAAGGTATAAGGGGTACTGACTCAAGAATGGCAAGAAGAAAGCAGGGTGAGGATGTCAAGCAGAGTGAAGGAGAAAGGAGATGGGAGGAGGGAGGGAACCAAGAGAAAAAGAAATAAAAGAGAGACAGAGGCTTTTTTGGTCAGAACAAAATTTAGAGATTGCCCAAGGGCCTCCCTTGAAAAGGTGTTTGAGTGTGGGGATGAAAGAGCAGCAAAAGAGAGAAAGTAAAAGAAATCATCACCTACCTCCCCAGGATTGGGCAGCCAAAGGCTCCACCATTCTAGAAGGGGCCCAAAGAGAGGGACCCTGAGACACATACTAAGGGGCACACCAGACCTGGCACACTCTAAGGTGTAGAGGCGTCTGAAGGGAGAGGGTCTTAGAGGAGGCAGGAGGAAGAGCCTAGAGGCTGATGGACCCAGGAAGTCCAGGGCTTAGTAGTGTGGAGACTTCAAAGGCCAGGAGGAGGCTGGAGTGTACAATGGAGTGGGGGCCTGAGGCCAGGAGCAGGGAACCAAGGACCAGGGGGAAGGAAGCAGATTAGAAAGGAGCAGAGGAGCAGGAACCCGCTGAGAGGAAACAGGCAGGGGAAATGCAGGAGCAAATGGAGTGGGGCATGAAGGCCACTGGCCACAGGCAACTCCCAGACAGACAAGTCCCCCCTTATGCACACCCAGGTTCAGAAGCGCTCCAAGGCTGGCTGTCCCAGGGCATTAGATGCAGTTCCATTTAAGAAATATGTACTGAGGATTACCATGTGCTAGTGTTATGCTGCAAGTTGAAGAAACAAAGGTGAAGGAGACACAACTCTGCCCTCACAGAGATCCTCAGTTAGGGGAGTGAGGACAAACAGTAAATACAGAGGCACTGACACACGCAGCAACACATATGAACCTCAAAGCAAAGTGAAAGAAGCTAGACATAGAAGGCTACGTACTGTAGGATTCCATGTCTATGAAATTCTAGACAGAGCAAAACTATTACAACAGAAAAGCAGATCAGTGGTTGAGAAGAGCTGCAGTGGAAGGAGGGGACTGACAGTAAAGACACAGGAGAGAACTTTTGAGGGTAATGGAAATGCTTTGTAACATGGCTGTGGTGCTGGTTACACAAGAGTGTGTGTATGCTCATCAAACAGTACACATAAAACTGGTGAATTGTTTTTTGTTTTTTGTTTTTTGAGACAGAGTCTCAAGCTGTCACCCTGGGTAGAGTGCCATAGCGTCACAGCTCACAATAACCTCAGACTCCTGGGCTTAGGAAAGAATGCAAATTATGCCACAATAGAGCTGACCCAAAATAAATAAGTGATTACAAGCCAGAACATTTAAGACTGCAGATAGGACTCTGTGGGAACCAAGAGGTGGAGGAAGAAATGAGGGAAGTCTTCTGGAAGGAGGTGATGCCTGAGATAAGGGAAAGCCAAGGCAGCTTTGGGGGTGGGGGATGTGTTTCCATGGAGGAAGGACTCTCACAGTGAAGCAGGCAAAAACTGAAAAAAAGTTCAGTATGGTTTTTTCCCTATTTTTAAAAATTACTTTTTGCCCATTTTTACCATTTTAAAAATAATTTTTTCTTTTCTTTCTTTCTTTTTTGTTTGAGACAGAGTCTCACTCTGTCACCCTGAGTAGAGTACTGTGGCATTATAGCTCCCAACAACCTCAAAACTGGGTTCAAGCGATCCTCTTGCCCCATCCTCCTGAATAGCTGGGACTACAAGCACCCGCCACAACACCTGGATAATTTTTCATTTTTCTTTTCTTTCCTTTCTTTCTTTTTCTTTTCTTTTTTTAGTAGAAATGGGTTTTTACTCTTGCTAGGGCTGGTCTTGAACTCCTAAGCTCAGGTGATCCACCTGCCTTGGCCTCCCAGAGTGCTAGGATTACAGGTTTGAGTCACCTCTCCCGGCCTTAAAAATAATATTTTCAACACTTGACTTTTCTTGAAAGCTCAGTTTATTTTGATTACAAAATGCAAAGTAATACTATCAAGAAAGGAGAGTAAAGAAAATCAAGGTCTAAAATACAAATACAAACCCATCGCTATTGGAAGTACCCTGTCAAACAAGCCCCACCTGCAGTCCTAAAGCTCTGCACGGGAGACACTGCAAGACAGGACAGGGAATCTGTTCTTTTCACATGGGGACGTCCCTCTTTACCCGCAAAGTAGTCTCTGCTACGCACCAATCCCCAGACCCCGCCCACATCTCCCGCAGCTTGCTGCCCTAGTGAATCCTTCCAACCTGGATTCCGTGTGGCTGCTGCCTCCTGGTGGTCATAGTGATGCATTACTGAGGATGAAGGGATTACTGCTCTGAGTCCCAGCTGACCCTGCCCTTTCCGAGCCCAATCCCGGCTACTTTCATCACTGTCCTCCCTCATGGGCAGCCTCCTCCTTGCTGAATGCAATAGGCACTTTCCAGTCCTGCCTGACTATCTTTGCAGCACGAAACCACAAATATCTTTTCAAACTCTTGGCATTTAAAAAACCTCACTCAGTTTTGCTCTGCCTGGGCTGCTCTCCCAGGGTGAATCATCCCCTCCCACAACTGCTTTCTCTCTGCTGGTAATCCCTAAATTTGTCTCCTGTTTAGCCTTCTCTCCTAAGCTTCAGATCCTGATATCTAGCCACCTCCTGGAGGTTCCAAAAACACCTCAATCATCCAATCTAAACATATCACCTTCCCCACCCGCCTGTATCCAAATCTGACACTGAAGTCAGAAAAATGCCCCCTGTCCTTGACATCTTCCTCACTTTCACATCTGGACAGACTAAAAATCCATCCAGTCCATTTACCTCCTTTTATTAAAACAAACTGTAAGAAATTGCCAATCATCGCCTTATTTATCTTACAAAAAGAGCAGTTTCATAGAGTTGAACCCAATACTTCTCAGATCCATCTCTTCTTTTCGTCCCCACTCCCCAGCACCCTAGTTCAGGCCTCCACCCCTCCTGCTTGGCCCACCCCATCTGCTTCCCACCTGCCTGCCAACCTCCTGACCTTTCTAGGCATTCTCCTCATTGGCCACTGGAGTGATCTCTCTACAATATGGCTCTGAACAAATCACTCCCCTGCTTCAAACTCTTACAGGGCTCCCTGTTGCCAAGAGGACAAAAGCCAAACTCCTTACCCTGATTTTCGGATCCTTCACAATATCTGGCTCTCCACACTCTCCAGGGAGCACGACTGTGCACCCAATACTCCAACCACACCAGACCACCACCACTCCCTCGAATCTGCCTCCTCTTACCTCCTGGCCTCTGCACATGCAATTCCCTATAATTGGAATGTCCTTCCCACTCTTCTCCTCCTGGCTAACTTCTATTTGACTTCAAGAACAAGCTTATGTATCATATGCTATTGTAAACTCCAGTTCATCCATTCATCCATTCAATACACGCAGCTTGACTACCTTTATTCATTGGTCTCCATAAAAAGTGCTGAGCACGCAAAGGGGAATAGGATGCAGTTCCAGCCATCAAGAGCTCATAGACCAGTAGGAGACACAAATGCATATATAAGTTATAACTCCACAGTGTGCTGGGACACAAAACTGGCCTGGAAGAATAGGAGAATTTTCTTGAGTTTTAAAAAGGAAATAGTCCTCCTAAAGTGGGGGAGGGAGGCCATTAAAATCACAGACATCATGGACATGTGCTCGAGGAAGAGCAGGTTGTTCTCAGAGAGGCTTTTTGGGTTGGTAAAGCATAAATGATAAGATAAAGATGCTAGAAAAGCTCATGGGATCCAATCATTAAACACGTTTTGATCTCGGAGGCCATGGGGAAGCACTGTGCAGCTTTCATCAGGGCAGCTTTGCATTTTTTAGAGCAGGCATTGGAGGGACAAGCATGGAGGCAAGAAAAAGCTGTTACAAAAGCTTAGGCAAGAGATGATAATGGCCAATATTTTTTTTTTTTGAGACACAATCTCACTCTTTGCCCCTGGGTAGAGTGCTGTTGTGTCATAGCAACAATTAAAACCTCAAACTCTTGGGCTCAAGCATTTCTCTTGCCTCAGCCTCCCAAGTAGCTGGGAGGTCCCTACCATAATACCCAGCTAGTTTTTTTCATTTTTAGTAGAGACAGTTTTGTGGCTTTTGCTCAGACTGGTCTTGAGCTCCTGAGCTCAAGTAATCTACCCACTTCAGCCTCGTAGAGTGCTAGGATTACAGGCATGAGCCATGGCACCCACCTCCTCATTTCCTTCTAATAAATACCTTTCTTGCTTAGGTTGGCAGGAGTCAGTCTCTGTTGCTTACAACCAAAGAACCCTAATTCATACTAGTTCGTTCAAGAATTGGGGATAAGCTGGTCTTGATGGCTCATGCTGGTAATCCTAGCAATCTAGGGGTCCAAGGTGGGTTGAATGCTTGCACTCAGGAGTTTGGGACCAGCCTGAGCAACAGCCAGACCCCATCTCTAAAAAACTAGCCAGGCATTGTGGCAGGTGCCTGTAGTGTCAGCTACTTGGGAGGCTGAGGCAAGAAGATCACTTGAGCCCAACACTTTGCGGTTACTGGGAGCTATGATGCCATGGCACTCTACCCAGGGTGACAGTGTGAGAATCTGTCTCAAAAAAATAATAATAATTTGGGATAAGATGAGGAGGACAGTAAAGGACAAGCACCAGAGAGCACAGGGGAGAAAAAGCCAAAGGAGTTTTCTATATGTTAGTTTTTACAGAGGTAGAAATTTGGATATATTTATAGGCTGTGAGGGAGGAGAAAGAAGAGGGAAGGATGTGGAAACAGAAAAAGGGGGAGTCCTGATGGGATGAACATGATGGGGCACAAGCTCAGGCAATCCACCCACCTTGGCCTCCCAGAGTGCTAGCCACCGCGCCCAGCCCTCTTTTTTTTTTTTTTAATAGGAGAGGGTCTTGCCCTGTCACCCAGGCTGGATTGCAGTGGTACCATTATAGTTCACTGTGACCTCAAATTCCCAGGCTCAATTGATCCTCCTGACTCAGCACCTTGACTATAGGTGTACACCACCAGCACAGCTAAGTTTTCCTTTTTTTTTAGAGACAGAGTCTCACTTTATTGCCCTTAGTAGAGTGCCGTGTCTTCACACAGCTCACAGCAACCTCCAACTCCTGGGCTTAGGCAATTTTCTTGCCTCAGCCTCCTTAGTAGCGGGGACTACAGGTACTCGCCACAACGCCTATTTTTTGGTTGCAGTTGGCCAAAGCCGGGTTTGAACCTGCCACCCTTGGTATATGGGGCTGGTGCCCTACCCACTGAGCCACAGGCGCCGCCCAGTTTTCCATTTTAAGAGATGGAGGTCTTGCTATATTGCTCAGGCTGGCTCAAACTCCTGGGCTCAAGCTCTCCTCTCACTTCAGCCTCCCAAAGTGCTGGGATTACAAGTGTGAGTCACCATGCCAGCCTGACTTGCCTCAAATTTATGTGTTGGGGGATACTCAAGGGAGAGAGGAGCTTTCCAAGAAGTTGGAATGGAACCCATATGTGTCATTTTATCATTTTCCCCTGAGCCAAGTTCTACTACCTGGACCAGGGTTAGTGATAGGCTAAAGGTAAAGTAGCAGGTTAGGGGTGTAAGGGAATTGAGAATGTGTGCTGGTCATTTCCCATTTGCCCTCCAGGTCCCCTCTACCCTTTTCTACCCATATGGATGGCATCATCTAGGCTCCCTTGTCCTCTCACTTCTAATTAGGTTCTCCCTAAGAGAAGTGCCAGCAGAGCAAGAAAAGAAAGCATTCTGTGCTGGTGAGGATGTGGAGAAAGGGGAACCCTCATACACTGTTAGTGGAAATGTAAATAGTGCAACCACTATGGAGAATGGTATGGCAGTTCCTCAAAAAACTAAAAATAGAACTACTATATGACCCAGCAATCCCACTGCTGTGTAGATAGCCAAAGGAGAGGAAATCAGTGTATCAAAAGATATCTGCACTCCATGTTTACTGCAGCACTATTCACAATAGCCAAGATTTGGAATCAACCTAAATGTCTATCAACAGATAAATGGATAAAGAAATTATCCATTCATCTGTTGGGTACTAGCTGGGCACAGTGGCTGGGTGCCTGTAATCTTAGTACTCTGGGAGGCTGAGGTGAGAGGATCCTTTGAGCTCAGGAGTTCAAGATCACCCTGAGCAAGTGTAAGATCCTGTCTCTACTAAAATTAGAAAAAACTAGCCTGGGCAATGAAGTGAGACTCTCAAAAAAATAAAATGAAAAAACGAAAAAGAAATTGTGGTACATATACATAAGGGAATATTATAAAACCGCAAAAAAGAATGAAATCCTGCCATCTCCAACAACATGGATGGAATTGAAGAACGTTATGTTAAGTACAATAAGCCATGCACAGAAAGGCAAATCTCACATGTTCTCACTCGTAACTGGAAGCTAAATATTAACAGCAATCTGATGAAGACAGAGTACAATAATGTTACCAGAGGCTGGGAAAGGTAGTGGAGAGACATGGTGATAAAGTGAGGATGTTGGCTCAGCGCATGTGGCTCAAGTGGCTAAGACACCAGCCACATAGACCTAAGGTGTTGGGTTCGAATCCAGCCCGGCCCGCAAAACAACAATGACAGCTGCAACCAAAAAATAGCTGGGCATTGTGGCAGGCACCTGTGGTCCCAGCTACTTGGGAGGCTGAGGCAGGAGACTTGCTTGAGCCCAGGAGTTGAAAGTTGCTGTGAGCTGTGATGCCACAGCACTCTACCCAGGGGGACAGCTTGAGGCTCTGTCTCAAAATAATAATAATAATAATAATAATAATAATAATAATAATAATAATAATAAAATAAAGTGAGGATGTTTAATGGGTGCAAAAATACAGTTAGATAGAATGAACAGTATCTGATAGCACAGCAAAGTGACTATAATCAGTAATAAGCAAGGGTATATTTTAGAATAGCTAAAAGGGTAGAATTGGAATGTTTCTAACACAAAGTAATGATAAATGACTGAGGTGATGGATACACCAATTACCCTAATTTGATTAATTCACATTGTATGCCTTTATCAAAACATCACA
>CAUYQV010101210.1:0-59447 GCA_963574575.1 Galagoides demidoff
GAAAACAGTATTATTTTTACACAAAGCAACAAGTAGCCAAGTTGTTTCCAAGAGGGGTATACTAATTTTCACTTCCATTTGTAAAGCATGTAAATACACATTTTATCATACCCTATACCAGGCGTCCTCAAACTACAGCCCGTGGGCCACATGTGGCCAGCCAAGGACATTTATCCAGCCTGCCAGGTGTTTTTGCTGCAGCTGCCTGTCCTGCTTAGCAGCCGACTCATCCCTGGGTCCACAGTCCGGCCCTCCAGCAGTCTGAGGGACAGTGAACTGGCCCCCTGTTTAAAAAGTTTGAGGACCCCTGCCTTATACCCTCTAGAGTAGTTCTCTACTTTAGCTACATATTAGAAACACTTAAAGAGCATTTAAAAATTTTGAACCCAAACCCAACTCATAGTGATTAAACTGTAACTTCTGGAGGTGGGTACAGTTTCAATAATTATAATAAAGATATAAAATAATCTTGTATGGTTTCTATAATCCTAAAAAGACATAAAATAATAAATAGACACAGTAACATAAAAAAGAAAAATATCACTGCTATAGAGGCTAGTAGGATACATGTTCTCAGGCCCTGCAGGTGGGAGTTTACTCAGATCTTGCCCTGCTGGGGGGACCTACACCCCAAGATGCAATCAAACCCTCGTCAACTGATAGCCTTTAATTTGGTGATTCCACCTGTAGAAGCTTATCCTAGAATAAGTTGACTGAGGGTGTATAGATGAACGTGCAAGGATGCTCATTACTGTGTGATTTATAGCGAAACACTGGGTTGGGGGGAAACATTGATTGATGGGGAGTTACTTCAATAAATCCCAGGATAAGGCCGAGGCAGGTGGATTGCTTGAGGTCAGTAGTTTGAGTCCAGCCCGAGAAAGAGAGGGACCTGTCTCTACTAAAAATGGAAAAATTAGCCAAGTGTTCTGGCAGGTGCCTATAGTCTCAGCTACTTGGGAGACTAAGGCAACTACTCAAGCCCAAGAGTTTGAGGTTGCTGTGAGTTATGACACCATGGCACTCTAGCACTGGGTACTTCAAAAAATGATTTAGAACTTTTTAAAAAATTGCCATAGAAGCCAGCCGTAAGCTCCATTTCTCTCAGTAAGTTTCAAGGCAGGACTAAGAGTGAAACAGCCTCCCGTGCTGTGAAAGCCATTTTTGACTGTCTGGGCTGCAGCCACTGTCTGCAAATCTTGTTTCAAAGGCTTTTCGCTCCATTTTTAGTTGTGAATCACAGAATGTCATTTAATCTACAACAGCCAAGCCTGATTAACAAGTTCTCATGAGTGGCTCCTCTAAAATTCTGTGCGGGTGTTTTTTTTAAATTTTAAAAGTGAACTTAAGCATGTAGAGGCTTTTTTTTCTTTTTTTGGTGGAGTGTGGAATCCTTCCCATTGACGAGGCTGTTCCAGGCCATTGCTGCTCCCGTGTGCTCTCACACCAGGCACGCCTTTCTAAACAGCATCTTTCAAATGATGGATTTTAAAATCTGAGTGTAACATTTAACACATTCTGGACTTTCAGTCAATAGCAACATTAAAGATTGGCTGCCTGTTCCTTGTCTTGCTAAATCATCTCTTCAGGGTTAAATTTGGCATGTGAGGATCAGCTCTGGCTTGGAAAACAAAATCCTTTATTGTACCCAGTTCAGGTGAGGTGGGACCATGCTCCAAGGCTCATTCTGTTTGATTTTCAGGTGTGCTCTGATACAGCAGCCCCAGGCTCTCACAGAGTCACCAGGGGACCGGGTAAGGGCAGAGCCAGGGCTGAAGCCCAGCCTGGGCCTGGTAAAGGGAGGCCCTCTCTACCCCCATGTCCCCAGGTGTCAGACACTGAGGCTAGACAGTGTTTTGCTAGAGAGGGATGACCCTCGACCAACAGCTCATGACCTGTCTTGTCAACTCCAAACTCTTGGCACAGGCCTGGCACTGCATAACATCCCTGGGAAAACACTCAGTTAAAAGCACTGACCACTATTACTGCTACTGTTGCTACCATCACCGTTTCCATTTTTAGAAGTTTGCTTAAAGAAAAACAATTCCAGGCGTGTGTGTGTGTGTGTGTGTGTGTGTGTGTATGGAGAGAGAGAGATATTGATCCCCGATGCCTCAGGAGGGGCTGCCACAGTGGCTTCCAAAGCTGAACAGAACAGGAATTGTCCCCTTAATAGAGGAGCTACAGCCAACTCTGACCTAAAGCAGGTGAGATGAGATGTGCTCACAGACCCTCACTCCCTCCCTCCCTTCTGTCTTTCCTTCCTTCCTTTTTTATTTTACCAAGTGTTTCTGTGGAGAGCACACAGGCTGAAACCCACTCTGGGCACCATTCCCTAAATGTAGATGGCCACGAAAGTATTCTGAGAAGTAATGGCTGTGCTGGCACCTAGGAGGTAAGCACTCAATAAGCATTTAATGTCCAAAAGAGTGACCACTGAGGAGGGAGCCCTCAGCCTCACCGGCAGGGACTGCCCTGTCCCCGGCACCTTGCAGGGGAGGCTCCTCTGGGCCTGACTGAGCCTCATTCAGCCTCCATGTGCAGAAGAAGATGACTCAGCCAGTGATTTCATTCACCCAGCCTGGTGTTTATGCCACTGGCCACAAACCGGTTGATATTGTTTGGAGCTGTCCTGAGGTGACGCTCCGCTGGTGGAGAATGACATCCAGTCAGCTTGTGGCCACTGTGGCCAAAACAGCTGAAATGTTGTGGCTTCTGAAGAATCCATTGTCTGCTAGTCAATCATGGGGAGAAGGACGACCCCGGCTCTCTCCCCAGCAACCTCAGAGAAGCATTTGGCTTTCACGTAGGTGCAGAACAACAGGGTGGTTCTGACAGCCACGCTTGGGAAGGGGGATCCTTGCCCAGGGCTCCCTCTAAGAAGCCCCCCAACAACACTGCCAGGCTCCAGTTAGTTCTGGAAGGAGCTGGGATTTTAGAAGCGGCTTTGGTCATTCCGACAGATTTGTACTTGGTACCATTCGATACTGTCATGGACGGACCCTTCTCCCTGCAGGAGAAGATGCGATGGCTGAGCTCATATGTTGCCTTCTTAAGCAAGAGTACACAGAATCACGTCAACGGTCTACTTCTAACAACAGAGAAAATGATAGGAGCGGCGACAAGAAAAACACCCACAGCTGCAGCTGGCACTGTGCTTCACAGTGTGTATTCCCTGCCTTACTGTGTGGGTCCTGTTATGACCCTGACCTTAGACCTGAGAAGACTAAGGCACCAAAATGCAAATGTCCTACGTCACATGGCCAGCAAGTTTAGCAACCAACTTGGAGGCACGACCTGATCGAGTGATGCACAACCAGGACACTAAAGGGAAGAGAAGACGAGGGGGAGGGAAGAGAGGAGGATGGGGCCTCCCCACTTGGGTCTGGCCTGCCTGAACACTGGGTTCTCAGGAGTGCAGTGTGGGGGAGGGGAGAGGCAGCTTCTGTCCCTTCTCCCTGCTCCAGGGGTGCCATCTGCCCACACCAGCCAACTTGGGCACACCTTCTCCTACACCATGCCCAGGTGATTCATGTCTTAAAGCCAACAACTCTCCCCATGAGCTACTATAGGTATGTGGCCCCTAGAAGCCTGGATACCACGGTCATGAGTGAATTCGAGTTAAACACAGGTGGAGAAGGGGTGCTGGAATGTCCAGTTTTAGTTTCTCCTCCACTGGGGATCAGAGCGCTGAGGGCTGCTCACACAGGCTGTATCCCCTGACCGTGGCCTGCTGGGTACAGCAAAGGGCTGTGAAGCACCAGGACCACAGAGGGAAGGCGAGACTAAGCCCCCCAGAAGGGAGCAAATGAAGCAAAACAGCAGCAGCAGCAACAGAAATACTGCGCTAAGCTGGGGAGATAAACGTTACCCATTCATCTTCAAACGTTCTTCACTGATTCTTCATCCGCTCCACTCTGGGTTTTAAGATTTGAGTTGGATGACACCTAACGGTCACTACCTGAGAAATTTTTGGGTTTAGGGGTTTTGTCGTTGTTTTGCTGAAACACACCTAGTGGTCACAGCGGGACCAGGGACACATATATTTTGAGGGACGCAGGCTGTGTGAAGTCCTCAGGACGTTACTACCAAGCATCCTTAGATCAGGCTCCACCAGAGCTCGACATTTTGGAAATAGGAATTAAATAAAAATGCTAAAGTGAAACTGAAAATAAAATGAAAGAAAAGAGAAATGACCTAAAATAACTGCCATGTGGTCCCAGGGCATTTTAACTCAAGAACCAGGAAGAGTGACTTGAAAGTCTGCTCCCTGAGGGCTATGACAGGTGGACACCTCCATGCCCCACCCATCAGACATGTTGGAGTAGTGGCAGCCACAGCCAGCCCTGGGGGCAGCCAGTAGGGGCCCAGGTGGGGGTGCTACAGCTTTGCCCCAAGAGCTGAGGAGCAGGAAGGGAAAAGGCACTTAGCTATGGCACGGACACAGCAGCAGGGGCTGTCCCTTCTCTAGATAGAGCCTCACTTCTTCCAGTACCTTCCCTTCACTGGCCTCAGCTTCCTTTCTCTCTACATCCTCATGGTTCTGTTTTCTCATCTGTAAAATGGGTATAATGCTAGCACCTCCATAAGGAAGTTATGCCTATGAAGTGCTTAGAACCCACCTGGCACCTGATAAACACAATGCGTGTCATGGATGTCATTTCTACACCGGTAGTTCTACTCTGCCACTTCTGCCATGAGGCGTTCCTCTTGCCCACCTGCCTGCCCCCAGGTGAGCTGGCTTTTCTCTTCTCTTCTCTCTTTTTAACCTCACAGGTGCGACTTCTCTGATCTTGTTATTTTGCAGCCCTCTCCTTGTGCCATTCTGCCATTCTCTAAGGAGTTGCCCACATTACCTAGAAGCTTCTGGGGACCCAGAAGCACTTCTTGGATCCCAGTGGCAGGACCTGTGGTGAGGAGTATTCCGGGGTCCTGTGGCCTACCTGCAACTGGTGCTCCAGGCACAGGGGCCACCTTCAGGGGTGTCTGGCCTCCATCCCAGGGAGTTGGCAGGAGTGGCGGGAGTCAGAACTCGCTGCTACAGAGGAGCCTCTTGGAGAACCACTAGTGTCCAAATAAAACACTTGGCAAAAATGATGCATAAGATGTTCACAGAAATCAGAGTCCATTAGGGTCAGGGCATTTGGTGTCTGCATGAAAACTTGAAAGCAGACACAAAAGACGTCCTGAAGTTGTCCTCGCGCCCTGCTGTCTCTGTCTGGCAGCTGTCTGCTTCTCGCTTTCTGAAACCCTAATGACAAACATGGAACTATCAGAGGATCTCCAGGGGCTTGCTTTGCCTCTGCTGCTGCCTCTCAGCCATCTGGGCCTCTCTTGACGACAGGAGGTGGGGGAAGGCTGCCTAAGAAAGTTCAAGTGACTCACCTGCAGCCAGGTCAGTGGGCATGGGCTACGCCTGAGCCTGTCTCTCCACTCACAGGCCCAGACCAGAGGCTGAGCAGGGAGGCTGGAAAAGATCAGAGAAATTTTCTAGGGGGTAGGAAGAATATGCCCAGCTCTGGGGACCTCCTGTGAGGATTCTTGTCCTCTGTCCCACTAGGACAAACCAAAGAGGCAGCTTTTGCCTCCGGAAGCAGGTACCGGTCCGTGGCATCGCTGCCCCGGATGACCTGTGTGGTCCCAAGCTTGTCTTCTGATCTTCCAGGGCCTCAGTTGCCTTATTCAGTAGGGAGGAGGGTAAGCGGATCACCTGTAAGTTCCTTTGCGGCCAGCATTCTGTGAGATTCAGAGAGATGATTTGGCACCTGTGGCCTTTGTCCTGGGCTGTGGCCCACCTGTGTGCTGTGTCCTCTGTGGCCCACGTGGAAGGCTGAGCATTTAGGAGAAATGCATTCTTTTGGCTTTCAATCAAGGCGTTTCCCCCCTGAGCATCATGCAGCCTGCAGTGTTTGAGGACTTGGAATATTCAAAGTGCATGTCTGGAGCTCAGAGCCTGACTTGTCAACATTAGCAGGAGGCAAAGTGACACATTTTTGGAGCCATTAATTCCATATGAGCAAAGAAGAATATGGCGTGGTTTTTGTTCAGGCATTTCTGCTTTTATGCTGGGCTTAGTTAAAAATGACAGAAAGGGAACTGCAATGTCTCCATAAATAACCAGATTGTTTGTTTCAGGTCTACCTTGCTGCTGTGTTTTTTATTTAGCACCTTACATTTGGCAGGATAAAATCGCCCTTACTTGAAAAACTGTGTTTGAAACTACTTTCTCTACAATGAAACCCAGCTGGATAAAAGTGAATTTCTGCTTTAGATAAGCAAGACATTTCTCAAGCTGTTGCTTCGTGAACCTACTTTGGTGAATGTGTCCATTTTCTTATTGAATATCTATTGAGTGTGCAGAAGAAGGAAGGGGCAATGAGGGAGCAGGAAAATACCTTTGGAGGGAAATATACTTTCTAGGTCAATGGGCTGTATGCCATGGTAAGCAAAAGCATCGACTTCACAGCTCTTCCCAGCCATCACCTTGTTCTTGGCAAGTTCATAAGCCCTCCTTCTGGCTGGCTTCCAACATGGCCTGCCTTCCTCAACACAACAGGAGCCTCCAGGAGGCCTAGCTAGCAGGCTGTGGCTCTGAATATTGGCTGCCAGCTTGAACTAGCTTTACCTGCACACCTGGGCAATCAGAAAAGCCAAAGAAACCCTGGACCAGAGGCACAACATTGTGCCACTATGGTTTCATAACCTGAACCTTGTCAATTGAAGTATTTTCCCTGCTTGGGGTAGAGCCTCTTCCTTGATGGGGCCCCTTGCTGTCTAAGTTATATATTTCATAAGTTTATATTTTTATGCCTGGTGTGATCAGTTTTCCTTAGAGGAGAACATCTGTAAATAGACCATCACTACGGGCTCGGTAAATCCCATGGTGCGTGTAATCTACTTTCTGTTTACTGATTGCTCACCTGGCCTCCAACACATATAACAACATAATTTCTCAGGGCCTTGTGTACTTTCCCTTTAGAGTCTGTTTACTCTAACTGCTGGGACCTCACTTTGGTGGATGGCTGGCTGCAGGCGTTTTTTGGCATCAAGCCAGGTGTCCCTTCTCATCCTGCTTCTGAGGACCAGAATACCTTTTTCATGGAGCCCATCTAAGACCCTTCCTGTTTTTCCACCCCCTTCAAGGACAGCTTAAACTGGTTCCTTCTGCACAAAGCCCACTTCAACTACAATTGAGTGAGGTAGGCCATTCAGCTAGCTCTTTTGCTGGTGTGACATAACACTGCAGAGTTCAAAAATCAGCTCCATGCTCTAGAAATATACATGTCTAAGTTTAAACCTTGCACCTGCAGAGAATAGTTCCCTGCCACAGGCAGATGTTGAGAGGTCCGATTTTGCATTATTATTGACACCATATAAAATTATCTTTTCACTGTTTCATCCCACCAGACTCTAGTGCCTACTGATGTTATTCTTCAGGATGTAAACTCTTTATAAGGTGCAGTCTGCTAAGGTTGCATTGGCACAAGGGCAAATAAGATGCTAAATGGAGGCTGACAAGGTGAATGTTTTGATGGTACCCACAACACTTCTGCATTCAATTCATTCATAATCTTCAGTGTTTCTAGAAAGCATGACAGATTGAGATTTTCTCAAATAAAAAATTACCTATGTGCATCAGGGGTGCTTGCCCCCGTTTATAGGAGGAAAGATGACAGCCACCACCTGATCCCTGTTCTGTCCTGTAGCTTTCTGCTCCTTTTAGAGATAATTTTTGGAGTGACGGTAGGTGGCATCTAGGTGCTAGTGTTGGGACCATGGGAGGACTTGTTTATTTCTAATCCCCTAGAATTTTTTTTTCAAGGAGAACCTGATTTAGGTTTGATGTCATTATTGATTTTCACTTTTCTTTCTGTCCTTTGTCAAGATATACGGTAAGCAAGGAGGTCCACAATTCAAATTGGCTTATTATAAAAGCTTGTGACTTTGCTGGTGACAGAGTCTAGAAAGAATGAGAAATCCTTGCCTGGAATGGGCTGGTGCACAGAGCTACTTTTTGTCTTGTCCTCTCCTGCGTCCCCCTTAGAAATAGACACAGTCATGGGAGGGGGTTTAATCTCTTCAGCATCCTCCCTCCATGTGTTCACAAAATAAGTGCTCATTTTCCCTAATTGTATGTACATGCCTCACATAAATGAATGTGGATGAAACTGAGTAAGTTAGCTCATCTGGGTTTTAATTTTCCTCTGGTCAAAGAGGATACACCTCCCCCACTACTCCCCTAAACAGTGGTCAGATTTCATTAATAACCAAGAAATGTTTAAATATGGCATGTCAACATTCCAAATCTTCTTGACATCACCAGTAGGAAGAGATTTCTTTACCTTTTTTAAGAATTAAATGACATCCAAAGTCATAATTTCAGAGGAAACAACTCCAGCTTCATTCCAGCTTGGGTGAGGGCAGGCAGAGGAAAGTTTATACCTGTGTTATACCTGATGTTTATACCTAATGTTATTTAAGCATCCGTCCATTAAGCTAGAAAAGGTGGAATTCTGAGAAAGATATTGAGATATAAAATAATTTTATGATAAAGATACTGCTTAACCCATTTGGGGGTATGGAGGACTTGTATAGGCAATCTTCAAGTTGCCTTTCTGACTATCATTCGTCCTGGATGGAGGCTGTTACAGGTAAGTAAATACCAGTCCCAACCTACATACAAATTCAACTAAAGAATAAATCTACAGAACCTATCCCTTTGTTTGTAGCCTGAGGACTGACTGTAGTTAAAGGAGCATCCTCCAAGCTTGGCTAAGAACTAATTCCTTCTTTGACCCTCCCACCCACTCACCTACCCCCCTTCTCACCTCACTGAGGTCTTAACTTGAACTAGAGCTGCCTGTTCATTAGATTGTTTTACAAATTAGGAAGCCAGGTTTTCAAATGTGGAACCCCAGTCATTTAATTACTAGCCTTAATGCCAAGGTTCTGAACCCACCAGGGTACCACGGCCTTTTTAAAATCAACGACCAAAACAGACGAAAAATGTAAAAATCAGACTTTAAATGTTTTATTTTGTTGATTCTGTACAATGCTAGGAAACAAAGTTAGAGGTAAAATAAAATGCCAGTTACATTTGGCTACTACCAACAACCAAAAACCTTAAACATAAAAACGCAAGCTGCTGGATATAATCTAATCTTGGGTAATCTGTTAACGCCTGTAACAAATCAAAACCCTCCATTTTCCTGGTTCTTCAACTGCTATGCGTTAAGAGGACCTGGTGCGTGCGCTGGTTAAGGACCCGAGCGCTCAGGAATCACAGATGGCGCCGTCCGCCTGAGCCACCGCAGCTGGATCCACCGAGCCTCTGGCGGTTTCCAGGTCCTCCTCCTCGCCTTTTAAAGGGTACGTTAATTAACGATCTTGACTGGAGAGCGACTGCGAATGCCTTGCTACCTACTTTAGTAAATGGAGAACACCGTTGGCGTGAAAAGGTGGTTGGTTTTTGTTTTAAGCAAGCTTAAATGTTGGTTATGCTACCTTTGGAGAAAGGGAGACGAAAAGGTGAATCTCGAGTTCTAAGTTGCCTTTCTTTGCGTGAATATGCTCCGCAACAAAACGCCTGGTTACTTGAATCTCAAAAATAGCACTCTGAACAGCAGGTCTCCAAAACAGACTGACTTCCCACCACAGCGCACCAAACGACCCTGGCGTTTTCATCGCCCCCACCCACTGCATCGAGCCCCCCAGCTGCTGAGGGTCCATCTGTCTGCTATGTCCCCGGACGATCTGCACCGACTAACTGGTCTTTCTCAGCCTCGTCGGTCCGGCAGCCTTGTTGGCAGGGCTCGGCCCGTGGGAACAAGGGCGCCGGAGGCCTCTGTTCCGGGAGAAGGGAAGGAACCACCTCGCTGCCCTCAGCGCCATTCCAGCGCAGCCCTCGGCCTGGGAGTGGACGTGCTGTGGTCAGGCTCGGGGCTGGTCTCTACACCTAGGGAGAGGTGTAGCAAACCCACTCACTGCAAGGCGCCCTAAAATTCACACCAGCTCTACAAAGCACCCGGACTCCAGGGACAGGGAGAGAAATGCACCGGTTAAAAGGGTCGCTCACTTTCTGCTCAAAACAGCTATCATCGACGCAGAACCCCACACAGACCCACACCGCAACGAACATCGGTTCGGATCACTTTAACTTTCCGGGAGTGGGGGCAGGGAAGAGGACGTCCAACAGTCCCTTCCTCTGGACCAGAAGGTTCCCAATGCCCTCCTTTCTCGGTCCACTCTTCCTGGACGCAGGGCGCTGGCCAAGGTCGCGCCCCGGCCCGGGCCGGCCCTCACTTGGAGAACTGCGCTTGCACGGCGGCCAGGCCCAGACCGGCGGGGACCAGGTGTGGGAACTTGCAAACCGCGCAGGTACAGAGGCCAGGACCGCCCGCGCCGCCGCCAGGAAGAGCGAACTGGCCACAGGGCGGCTCGTCCAGCGCCAGCGACAGGTACTTGGCCGGGCGCAGCGCGTCTGGGGGTCCCACGGCGCCGGGCGCCAGCAGCACGGAGCCAGGCGCAGCGGCAAGCAGGGGCAGGCCGGCGAGCAGCAGGCGCGGCGCGGCCGGCCCGGCGCCCTCTCCCAGAGCGCGGCGCAGCTCCTGCAGCGAGCTGCCCAGCAGCAGAATGTAGTTGCGGGCGAGCAGAAGCGTGGCGATCTTGGAGAGCTTGCGGCCGGGCGCGCCTTGGCAGTGAGCAGCTGAGTAGGGCAGGATGACCTCGCGCAGCGCGTCCATGGCCAGGTTCAGATCCTGCATGCGCTTCCGCTCGCGGCTGTTGATCTTGCGACGCAGCTGCTGCTGCTGCTCCTCCTTGGCGTCCACCCGGGAGCTGCCGCCCGCGGGCGCGCCCGACCCCGGCCCGGTGCTTGGCGGCTCGACCGGGGCCTCCAGCTTCTCGCGCGCAGACTTGGGGAGGAGGGGGGCCGTCGTGGAGGAGGAGGAAGTGGAAGAGGAGGAGGAAGAGGAAGAGGAGGGCGGCTGCCGGTAGCCCACAAGCTCATAGAGGGAAGTCCCGAGCTGCAAGTCTCCGGGTCGCTGTGGCCGCAGCATGATCCCGGGGGCCGCGTTCACGCGCGCTTGGGAAATCGCATAGTACATCTGGGGGGCACGGGGGGCGGCCGAGGGTGCCCTTCAGGAATGTCCGGGGGTGGGCCTGTCTGTAGACAGCCCCTCCCCGCGGATCTACGCGCGGGGAGCCGATGGTGGGGCACAGGTCCGCTCCGGACCCCTTTAAACCCCGCTTGGGAACCTGCGAGGCTGCGGGTGGCGGGACGCAGCCAATGGAAGCGCGAGGCCGGGCTCAGGCGTGCGCTCATTGGCTGTCTGCGCGGCGGCGGGCGCGGAGGTGCGGCTGGCAACTCTCAAGGAGGTTATTGTGAGCGTCCGCGGGAGTGTCTCAGCTCAGGGCCTGGGGAAGCGGAGGGGCCCTTTCTGGCGAAGCGTAGCTCTCCAGGGCGGACTGGTTGCATTGCTTAGGCTAAAACTCATTGCCTCCCTACAGCTCCTCTCTGCCTGGAATTTTCTTTTTAATAATACACATAAATGGGTTTTTTTTTTAAAAAAAGTGATCAAATATTTATAACATAAAATTGGACCAACTTAATAATTTTTTAGAGTCCATTTCAGTAGTGTTGAATACACTTGCATTGTTGTGCGACCCACCTCCAAAACTCTCTTCAAATCACTGCCTGGAACTGTAGCCACTAAACAAACCCCCAGCTCCCTCCCCCAGCTCCAGGCAGCCCCATGCTCTTCTCTTCTATGAATTTGTTTTACTTAAATAGGTTCCTATAGATGCCTCATTTAAGTAGAATCATACCATGTCTTTCAGTGACTGGCCTGCTCCACTTAGATGATGTCTTCAACGTTTGTTCGTGTTGGAGCCTGGATCAGAATCTTCTTCCTTGTTAAGGCTGAATAATATTCCCTTGTATGGATATACCACATGTTGTTTATCCATCTATCCACGGATGGACACTTGCGTTGCTTCTGCCTTTTGGCTACTGTAAATATGATGGTATGTAACCTCTGCCAGGTTCAGAGAACTAAATTTCCACACTAAATGTTCAGTAGTATTAGGATGGCAACTTGCTGCCCCACACCCACCCAATCCCTCTGTCTGAAAGGTTTTTAGGGACAAAGGAGACTATGGGGTCAAGTTTCTCTCCTCCCCAAAAGGAGCTTGGGATCATTCTATCAGCAGCTCTACTCTTGCTTAAGCAAAACTCACTCAGAAATTGGCCTTTTATTAGAAACAGACAAAATCCCCAAACGTCTACCTAATTCTATCTGTTGAGAGTGGGACTGAATCTCTTTCTTACCTGAATAAAATAAAACAGCCTTACTCGGTGCCTGTGGAAGTTTTCTACTGCCAAAACCACTGCAGCTTGTCATTAGGAACATCTTGTCAGAATGTTCTGGGGAAGAGGACCTTTGGGCGCTTAAAGCTCTACCATCCAATATGGTAGCCACTAGCCACAATCAGCTATTTAAATGAAAACTAATTAAAATTAGGTAAAAATTGAGCTTTCCAATTGCATTAGCTTTGGTTCAAGTGCTTGGCAGTCACAGATGGCCAGTGGCTGTCTATGGACACTTCCATCATCACAGGAAGTCCCACTGGACAATGCTGATCTAGAGTTTAACACACAGAAAATGAGTTTCCTCCGTCTCAGGGCTGTTTGGTCTAAGAGAGATGCCACTGATGGGCTTGTCCACCATGGGAAGCGATCTTTACCCTACCAGCCCCACCAGTGGCTATGCTTACTGATTCTCTGACTGCTTTGCTTTGGTTTTCTTCCACAATCACTCCATGGGCTGGCTCACTCTGGCCTCTGCTTCCAACCCCCACCTCTGCCTGTGCCTCAGGTTCACCTATACCTTTCCTTCCTCTGGAAGCCTTGGTGAGTTCTCACCTTCCTCCTTTCATCTTGGCAAATCATTGATAGCATTTCTCCATAGCCCTATTGTATTATGTGGATGCCATCTCTACATTTCGCTGTGATTTGAGGGCAGGGACCACCTGTTCATTTCTGCATCTTCTCAAAGCTCAGCACAGTGCTTTTACCTACTGTGTGCTCTGGAGTATCTAAGGATGGGTCTGAAATTTCCATGGGCTCTCTGGCTCATTTCTTAAGTGTGTAGACCGCTGACAGTGCTCAAGCCCAAGCATTTTCTATGAGAGGGAAGGAACCAGGTAGGACCCTGACCCTCAGAGGGGCCTGGCCTGACACGGTGATAGGAACCCTGCTTTGGGAGAGAGAAGGGGCCCTTAGCAGGAAAGAGCTGAGTCTCCACCGCAGGCAGAGAGGAAAGAGAGAGAGACCTAGGAAGTTGCCTGGAAAGTTTCAAGCAGTCAATTTTAACACCTCATGAATCATTTCACTGTTTGCATTTGGTTCCCACAGAGCCCCTGTGAGCTGGGCATTTTTGATCCCTGCTGTACATGGTACAAGTGAGGCTTTTGTCCACCCAGAGGTAGTAGATTTCTGGGTACCTTCAGATAGGGGAGGCAGAACTGCACACTCAATGGCTGGCCTGCTGACTTCCAAAGAGCCCAAAGCGGGCAGTGATGGGGAAGGGTTGGGGACTGGGTCTCAGAATGCAGGGGCCAGCCTAGGCAAGTTGATGGGTTCTAGACATGTTCCTGAAGAGTGGGCCCCAGGTCCTGCCACCAGGAACCCTACATCAAGCCCCTTGGCAGTGCCCATCCTTGTTCTAAGGACCCTTTGGTCCTATAGCGGAGGTTCCAGGTTAGGGAGGCCCTAGTGACCTCCCCCTCCAGCTTTCTCTGCCCACATCCAAGGTGGGGCTGCCGAGGCTGTACCCTGCCAGCAGGAGGAAGTGACTGAGGGACACAGAACCTAAAGCCTCACGCAGAGTTGCCTAAATTGCACCCTCCATGCTTCCCAGCCACAAGCAGAAATGCTCAGAAATCACAGAGATGGAAACACACAAGCTGTTCTCTCCCTGCAACCCTCTTTACTGAGGGGGTCCCTGTAAGTTCCCTTTAGCCCTTGGTCTCACCTTATTTCCTCCTTCTTGGAGGAGAACTCTTGTCCCCCCTGGCCAAGGACACTGTCAACTGGACATGCTGGTCAGTGTGTATTTAAGCGCCCTCAGTGGAGGGCTTCAGAAGAGAGTCCGGGGCAGCCATATGGACCCAGCATGGGCACAGAATTTGCTGCTCATTGGAGCTGGTGACTTGGATGGTCCCTTGTGCTGGGCTGAAGCTGCAGTGGCATGCAAAGTGTGACAGCTGGCAAGGGCTGGCGAGTCACTGTGGCTGCTGGCATGGGCTCCCAGGGCCTTCTCAAGGGGAGGCAGCTGCTGTGGCCTCCCACATTCAGGACATACTTGGGGAGCAACTTGTGTCCACCATAACAACCGCTCTTGTCTTTGCCAAAGGGGCTTGTGTGTTTGGTGATTCCTTTCATCCTGAGGAGGGTGTGTGTGTGTGTGTGTGGCTTCCTTTTCCTTGCATCTCCCACCCGTTTCCTGAATCCTGCCTCCCCCAACCCCTGCTTTGGGTCAAGAAGCTCAAACCTTGGGAATGGCAGACACATGCAAAGCCTCAGTGACATGCGAGTGTTTTGAATATGGCACCATCCATCTCAGCCCTCTGTTGACCCTCAAGAGACTCTTCTCTCAGAAAGTCAACTAAGTGTAGAAGGTCCTCTTTGCTAAAACCTGCTGTTTAAACTGGCCAGAGCTTAGCCCTGAAATGAAGGGGAAATGAAGTTCACTTTTTAAACTGCTAGTTTCTTCTATGAAGGTCAAGATTCTTCAGAAACTTAAATGACCTTCTAGGCATTGACCTTCACGCCATCGCTGTGAGGAGCAGCAGCCACTTCAAATGCTTGCCATGTAGGTGGGGACCCCATCCCACCCAAATATAACCCTGTCTGGGACACAAAAGGCAAAGGGTAGCAGCTAAGAGAGGGGCCCTCACTTTCTTCCAAAGGTCTCCTTTCTGGGGAGAAGGAAGTGGTAGAGAGAGAAAATGGGGATGAGAAGATGGAATTCTTGGACGGAGAGGAACTTAGAGACACTTGGTCTCATCTCACCTAGGGACCAGCTTGCCAGATGCTAAGTCACACTTAGAAACAGTTCACGTTAAATAAAGATCGCTGCTGGGAAAACGTGAAAGAATACAAATTTTGTTCATTTTCCAAAGAAAATACAAGTTAAGTAAGTCGTCGTCGTGAATGGATGCAATGTTTGTAGCCACTTAAGATGTTGCTCAAAAGCTACATAATTAACACACAGTTTTTATTTCCAGTGTGAAAGGACGTGGGCAAAAATACAGTATTCCCTCTTCTGATTATAACACAAATGATTATCAAATGCTGTAGATGTGTTTTACAAATAATTAGGAAGGCTTATTTTATTTTTAATAAATGTTCTTTGGACTGATTGTAATAAAGTTTACTACTTAAGATTATTTCTGAGCCCAGATTTCTCCTGCAACATTCTGTTTTTTTTCTTTTTCTTTTGTGTGTGTGTGTGTGTAAGAAAATTAAAAGGAAAGAAAAATAGGAATAGAAACTCAACAGCATCTGTATTTGGGGGGAATTCCCTTTAATATCACATGTTTGATTGAGCTATTGGTGACATAACTCAAACTGATGGGCACGTGCATTTTTTAATTTTCCAAACTCAGAGTGACCTAACAGAAGTAGAAATTTTTATTGTCTCTGTGAGCACTAAACACTAAAATTCTACACATCACTAGGACTCCATAAAAATGGGTGCCCTGGCTCAGTAGTTAGAGTGCCAGCCCTGCAAACCCAAGGTGGTGAATTAGAACTTTGCTTGAGCCTGATTTAGAAAAAAAAAAATGTGTTTTAATACCTTTCACTGTATATCTGAAAAGGCCTAGCCTTTAAAAGAAAGTTCAAATGATCATTGCAAAATGCATTATAAAAAGAGAAGCACAAAAGCAAATGTCTTTATTTTAAAAGATGATCAAAGACAGTTTCTGCCACCTCAAAACTTACAAGTAGATCAGTGGAATTTTAAGCAGAAAAATGGAATGTAACAGACCCTCTGAGTGAGTATGAAAAAAAATAACTGTAAATTAAGATATGTATATTAGCACATGCAACTTGGTGTCTGGAGGGTTGGTTTGGGGCAGAACAAAAATATTCCCTAAGCCTCCCTGATGTTAGTAGCTGAAGCCAAATGTTCCAAAGGCTTACACTGATACAATAAAAAGAGACAATTTGCTTGGAAGGCTGTGGCTAATTTATAACACAATGTCCAATGTCATGGTTAGTTTTGTTGCAAAAATTTGGCAGTTTAACCCAGAGTCTCAGGCAGCCTGAAAAGATGTGAGCGATTCTGGCTGCAGCATCTCTCGCTTGCTGGATGTTCCAAATGGTTCAAACAAGCCCTTTCATAGAGACGCGGGGCCAAGTGTGCTCAAAGGAATGAGGGGAAACAAAGGTGGCTCTGAAGTCATTTCCCCGCACTGGGTCCAGCCATCCGGTTTCACTCTTTCCCCATTGAACGGGCAGAATGCAACAGGAAGAGCGGGGATGAAAGAGAACAAACAGGCCGATGTGTTTGGGGAGAGAATGGAGAGAGGCCGGGCGCTGAGCTGCTAAACTTTCATTCTAGGTCTTCAGAAAGGAGTGAATGATGAATTATAGAAACCTGAAAGGTAATAAAATATGGGTCACTGAAGCGCTGAGGCCAAGTTCCTAAAACACCTGCAGAGGCAGAAGGTTCTGGAAGTCAGTGCAGCCCCACGGTCGCCTGGGCAGACACCCTGCCCAAGGCACAGAAGGGGACTGTTCACAAGCTCACCTGTTGTTTTCTCCTTGGCTCTGGGTCCAGTCCTTCCTGGTCTGTAAGAGCTGGCGGCTGGATCTGACTCCAGATTAGACCACCAGGGGGAAAAAGAAAGGCAGTGTGCAGACTTCCCAGGGTGCAGTTAAGGAGACCAGAGCTCGGATGCCATGGCCTTCCTCTCCCGAAGGCGCTCTGACCTGGAAATAGTAGCTCAATGTGAAGACTATTTGAGTCCAACTTGTGAATCTCTTCTGCTGAAATATCCCAAGGCTTTTCTACTTAAAGGCTCAGCCAATTTATGTCTTACAAAGAAGAGTCCTAATCCCTGGATTGGGGATAAAAGGTAGCTATACTCACTTGCACCTCTGTTTCCTTGTCTACATAATGAGGACAATAGTTATTTATCTCCTAAGAAAATGTAAGTAAGAGGCCCTGCCCAGAGCTTGGCACATAGCAATATCTCACTAAAATGATAATGGTAGCTAATTTACTACGTCTTTATCGCATATTTAACATTGGTTCATGGTTTTCGTTCAGACTAAAGCAATGTCCCAATTTTGCTTGCTTTAAGTGCATGGTTTCTGGCATCAAGCGTATAAGGTGTTCAAGCCCCTTTGTCTCTGTACCCACTGAGCACCATGGAGGCCCCACCCACTGTCTGTGTTTCAGAGCTGCCATCCTGGAAATACTAACTCCAAATCCGGTGGCAACTTGCTAGAGAAACTTTTAGGTGTGAGCTCAGTATTATTCTAAGTACCTTCAGAGAGAGCAGGGGTGTCAACTTCAAGGCCGGACTACCTGAGTTTGAACCCTGGCTCGCTCACTTATTAGTTGTGTGACCTAGGACAAGACACTTAACCTGTCAGTGCCTCATTTTCTCCCTCCGCAAAATGAGGATGAAAATAGAACCTATAGGCTTGCAGTGGAGATTGAATTGCTAAGGTGAGTGAGGCACTGAGCATAATGCATGGACATATGTTTGCTGTTGCTATCATTTTAGTAAGCTCTGTTATGAGTTATGTCCTCCCAAAACTTCATGCTGAAGTCCTAACTGCAGCACCTGAGAATGTGCCTTATTTGGAAGTAGGGTTACTGCAGGTGTAATTAGTTAAGATGAGACCATTAGGGCGGGCCTGTAACCCAATATGCCTGGTGTCCTTATGAAAGGGGGGAGTTCGGACACAGGAGAACACCATCTGGAGACAAAAGCAGAGCTCCCAGTGATGCCTTTACAAGTGAAGTGACACCAAAGATTGCCAGCAACCTCCCAAAGCTGGAAGAGGGGCTTAGAGGAGATTCTTCCTCACAGTGTCAGAAGGAACCGGCCCTGCCAACACCTTGATCTTGGACTTCTAGTCTCCAGAACCGTGAGATAATAAATGTCAGTTGTTTAAGCCACCCAGCCTGCGGTATGTGTTTGCAGCAGCCCCAGGAAACTAATACAACCTCTGTGCCTGGCTCCTCTTAGGAATTAGAGCACAGGCTCTGCATTGAGACCCTCAGGGCTCAAACTCAGCCTTGTCACATCCACGTTTATGAACTTGGGTGGGTTACTTAACCTCCCTGTGCCTGAGTTAATTCATCTGTCAACAAAGCTCATACTCATATTTATACCTACCTCACAGATGCTTTTAAAAGCAAGGGTCATGTGGGTGTCTGGGCCAGCATGACATTAGCTGCTCTGTGTAGCTTGACTGGTGATCTCCAGGGATAATGGAATCTGGAGGCAGAACTCTGCCCTAGGTCCAATTATCCAGGGTTCTTATTACAATGCAGATTCTGGTGTGGTGAGTTTGAACAGGGCCTGAGGTTCTGTATTTCTAATAAGCTCCCAGATGAAGCCAAGGCCAGTTGTAGAACCATACTTCAAGCAGCACTTAGAAGATTGCACCTGGTACCAACAAGATCGGGAGACTGAATTTTAAAAGAAGCCTCTTGGCTCGGCGCCTGTGGCTCAATCGGCTAAGGCACCAGCCACGTACACCTAAGGTGGCGGGTTCAAATCCCCAGCCCGGACCCACCAAACAACAATGATGGCTGTAACCAAAAAATGGCCGGGCGTTGTGGCGGGCGTCTGTGGTCCCAGCTATTTGGGAGGCGGAGGCAGGAGACTCGCTTGAGCCCAGGAGTTGGAGGTTGCTATGAGCTGTGATGCCATGGCCCTCTACCCAGGGGGATAGCTTGAGGCTCTGTCTCAAAAAAAAAATAAATAAATAAATAAAAGAAGCCTCTTTCTGTATCCATGTCACTTGGGCATGTGGGTATTCGATGTAGTGTTCAGCCATGCTTAAAGAAAGAGCAAAGGCATCTTCTGAAAGAAGAATGAGGAAGTGACCAGAGTATGCCACCCACTTTGAGGGAGGGCTGTGTGTTGGTGAGGAGGGAAGTTTCAGGTGCATGAGCCTGAGATCTGGGGGTTGTGCTGCCTTAGGGAGGGTGCGGGTAAATGGAAGAGACACCTGCTGGGAACCTGGACTGAATCTGTCCTCTTGTGGGGACTTTGACTCTACTGTTCCCTCTGCCTGGAAGCGTCTGCCCAGACGTTGCTGAGGTCTCTGAAGATGTGAGCCCCTAGAGAGCCCCTCTCCCGGCTAGTTCCTCTGTGGTATCCTCCCTGCTTGATTTTCTTCTTGCATTTAGCAGCAGCTAAAACCTCCTGGTCACCTGCTGCCTACTTCTTTCTCTATGTCTGTTTCCCATGCTCTAGAGGATAGGTCCCCTGGAGGCCCTGCTCTCGGTTGGGTCCCCAGTGCCTTTGGCAGGGCTGGCCCCCGAATTGGTGCTCAGTGAAGACTCAAATGAATGAGTGAAGATGAAGAAGCGAGATTGACTGGCCAAGGCCCACAGAATGCTCTCTGTGTGCAGAGCCCTGTGCCAGGCCCTGGGAGAAAGCGAGGCTCCCTGCCTTGGTCATGTGCAACCTGTTGAGGCGTGAGGCACACCTATGTGAACACCCGCCTAGCAACAGGTTACCCGGAAGAGCCCAACAGTGGTATGGTCGAGGGGGGAGGCCTATGTCTGGGGTACCAGGGCAGGTGGCCAGAGCTGCTGCAGGCTAGAGCATGCCAAGCACCCAGGCTAGGGCACTGCAGGCAAGAGTATGCCAAGTCTGGAGTCCAGTTGCAGGAGTCTGGGTGGAGCCCAAGTGTCTTCATTTTGATCGAGTGCCCAGGTGATGCTGCTGCTGCTCTGAGGACACGGTTTGGGGAGCAGCAGGCATTACTTTTAAGGTTTGGGCGAAAGAGAAGTTGCTTATAGATGAGGTTTCTGGCAGGGGTATTTGACAAGCAGAAAGGATGTGAGGGTCTGAGGTTTGAGAAGGGGCCAGGCAGAGGGTGGAGTCAGTTAGGGAGGGATGGACCAGGGTGGAAGGACAGGTGGGGACATTGGAAGTATGGAGAGGCAGTGTAGGGAGAGTCCCCTCTCCCCGCCACCGTGACAGGCACCTTCCTGCAGTCTTTAGTTTTTCAGAGCAGTTCCTAGAAGGATTGAGACACCAGTGGGTTTCCCCTGATCTGTCAATTCTGAGTCACAACATGTTTTTAGAAATGTTGCAACCTGAGGTTGCCCCACAGGGTGCTGTGCAGGGCAGAGCTGTCTCCGTGCAATGTGCTAGTCAGCTGCAACCAGCTGTGACAGGGATGTCTCCCACGGACAAACAGCCCCTCCTTTACTATTTTGCAAGCCACTTTCACATCTATTATCTCATTTTTACCCTTACAGAAACCCTACAAGGTTGAAAGGGCAACTGCCTGTTTTATAGGTGAGAAAGCTGAGGCCCAGAGAGAGTCAGGGCCGGCCCAGTGCAGACGCAGAGCCCAGGCTGAGACAGCTGTGAGACAGCAAGGGCCGCTGCTAAGACAGAGAGGAGTGTCCCGCGTCTCTCACGTGGGGCCTCTTGCCTCCATGCTCCCCCAGGTAACGTGTATGGGATTGGAGACTCACAGTTCTTCCATCAGAAAAAGCCCTCCCAGGAAGTCTGTGGAATGATGATCTCTTGATCACTAGAATTTTCCTCCCAGGATGGGACATAGTCTAGCCTATTGGTGTTGGAATACCAGAATATTCTAGAATCTCCTGGGCTGGCTGCCTGTTAGCTCCCCCATCCTTGGGAGGGAAAAGGGTGCAGCTGTAGCAACAGACACTGCTTCCCACATTGCAGGGAGAGAAGGGCAGGGCCGATTTCATGCTCCTGGTCCCCTAGTGTCACCTTTACTGTCCCAGCGCCCAGCAGCTGCTTGTCTCCCCGTGAGGGGACAGGAAGTAGTATATTGTTGTTAATAACACTCAAGGAGAGCAATCACACTGTTATTAACTCTGTTGATCCGCCCCAATTTTAACAGTGGATTTATTAGGTCACACGGGTGTTTGGGGCACATTTTCATTTGCTGTGACAGAGCAGGGACTTGCTTGCAGGGTCCATGTGCCATTTATCAAAGGGGAGAACTGAGGTAGCTGTCATTCTTCAGGCCTAAAGTTCTGGTGGGCTGAGAGTACCAGAAATGAGTATTCACCCCGATCCCAGTCGTGCTTCTGCAAGGACAGAGCTTCCCAGTTCTCCCTGCCCTGGGCTTGATCCCAGCCAACCGGGCCACACAGCACTGGCTACTTTCTGGTTTCCTCTGTTCTGGGCCTGCCTGCTCTGGGCTGGAATAGCCTGATGAGGCAGAGGGAGTACTGCGGCTGGAGAGGGCCCCTGAGATGCCCCCAGGGCACAGCTCTTCTCTGTCATACCCACAGACATCCCCCTGGATGCTGCCTCCAGCCCACCCTTAGGATTTCAGGCCTCAGGTGGGAGGTTTGCAGTGTACACCATGCGCTCAGCAGGGGACAACCCCAACTCCCCACTCGCAGCTCTCTTCCCCAGCATCCACTTCCAATTTTAAGTTTTGCCCTTTCATCCTTTTTCTCCTCTCCAATCTGCCTTCTTTGTTATTCTACATATTAAATCAGCACATTCCCCACCTGTCTCCAAACTTGTCTGCTCAAACCCATCCCCTTGCCCGACAGATGACAGTGTCACCCTCTTCAGGAGAGCTACTTCTCATTTGTGCCCACCCTTGCAATGCATCCCTGGCTTCTGGTGTCTGCAGTACTTTCCCTGAGGAATAGCCAGCAGGTGAATTTCTCTGTATCTTACTGCACTGGTAATGCAGTCCAGGGAAAGGGTGGCATCATGAGCTGGTGATGCCCCAAAGGTGCCTGCTTTGGGGGCCCTTCAGACATTCATGCCCAGAGTCCTTCCCTGTCCTCCCCCAGGACTGTACTGTCAGCAGGTCCCTGGCCCAGCTGAGCCACTCTCTCGTAGGACTCTGAGCATAGGCGTTTCCCATGTTGCTCCCCCTTCTTCCCCTTGCTGTTCTGGGGTTGGCTGCACCATGGCTGTGTGGGATACTCTGTGCCAAGTGGGGAATTAGTCAGTCAACCTCGTCACAGCCTGATGGTCAGACCTTAATGCCACTAGACTCTGACTCAAGGCACCTGCCCTGGGCATGTGCTGTAGAGGCCATTGAGGCCTCATCTGGCTGTGTCCCTCTTCCTGGGTGAGGAGTACATGGGCCAGCAGTGTGTCTATCCAGAGCTCACCTCCTCCTATGGCTGCAGCATGGGACAGAGCTGGGGATGAGGAGATAAGAGGGACAGGATACCAGGCCGTGGGGCCTTATTTCTGTTCTTCCGGGTCCCACAATATTAATAGCAGCCTGTTTTAACCTTTCGGTTTTTACTTTCTCCTGAACAAATGACCCATATTCAGGTTTTCTCCAATGGACGTAGAAGACAACCCCAGTCCCAATTTTGAACAAAATGTAAATCAGGCAGGTTGGCTCTCCTCCCTTGAAAAGTTTTGGTGGCTTTTATACTTTCCAGGCTATTTGGCTGCATAAAGAGAGACCTCTGCTGCATATCTTTTTAGAGCTGCATCTCTGCTTTTGGAAAACAAGACATCCCTAGTGGTTATAGTAACTGACCTTACTCCCCTCCCCTCTCCGTTTCCTACTCAAGGGGGCCCCTACTGGATTATTGCACAGCCTCAGATGGACAGTGCATGTGTACAGCCAGCCTCCATTCCACATCCTGTGGAGGTGACCCACGCCTGCTGCACAAGGCAGTCAGACCCCCCCTGCCCCTCTGCTGGACATGTGCCAGTCCCCATGAAAAGTCCATGGAGACCAGAAAGCCTCCAGCTTCTCACCGGGGACTTCCCCCGGGGCTGTTACGAGGCTTAAGCAATCGCCTCATGCTGCAAACTGCTTTTGTTCACTTTTGCACCCAGGGGAATTTTCCACCCTTGGATGGACGGTGCCATCCATGTCTGTCCAGGACTGATGCTGGAGAAATGGCAGACCCAGCCTCCGGTAGGCTGCCCTCAAGGGTCACTGCTCAAGGATGGACACTGATCTCCTCGGCCACTGGAGGGGCAGGAGTGAACTCCTGAGGTAACCGGGCTCCAAAGACAGTTCCTCCTGCACCGTGCCTCCAGTGCTCATGCCGGTTTGTAATTCCCTTCCAAATTAGTTCTGGGCAGGCTGCACAACATACTCTATTCAAGCAGTGCAGTAGAAGTGGAGCTGTCTGTTCTGGCCTAAGCCAAGTCTGGCAACCTCCACTTCTGTGTTTTTGAAGGCCAGCCACCATTTTAGAAGCCTCACTAGAGGGGCCACATGGAGAGGGAGATGCCCCAAGTCTATATGGGGGGAACCAATGACCCCAAGACCTCAGACATATGACCCCCACCCCATCCAGCAGATCCAGCCAAGCTCCAGGTACTCAAACCATCTGTGCCAGTTTTTGAGTAGTGACCCCAACTAAACTAGTTGAGGCACCAGATGTGTGTGAGAAGCCTTTTTGGGTGGTCTGGCCCAGCACATGGAATGGTAAGGAGCTATCTGCATGGTACCCTCTCCAAATTGCTGATCCTCTGGATCTTGAGAAATAGTAAGATGTTGGTTAAGTCACTGAGTTTGGACATAGTTTATTCTAGCACAATATAAAATCAGAATAGCCCTAACATCTGTGTATAACTCTCGTCTGCATTTCCTAACTAGTAAAAAATGTTTCCATGCTCCTGTCCCACCCTTAAGCACATACTACAATAAGAGCTCTCTTCCCCTTTTGGGCAGGGGAAGTGGGTTTGACTAGGTACATTGGTATTAGAGAAAAGTGTACTGTGCGAGGGGACATGGCTAAGGATGCACCTACAACATTTGCATTTAAAGCTCTATGGATATGTGAGACATCCAAAAAAATAAAACATTAGAAAATTACTATTTGCATAAAATGGAAAACCCAAAATAACGTAGCTGAAACAAGCAATTTTTCTCCTCTCTTGAAAAGAAGTCTAAAGATAGACTTCCACTTCTACTTCAATGCCAAGACTGCTATGGTGAGTTATTCTAACTTTTTTCTCTACTATCTTAATGTGTGGCATCCACCCTCAAGGTTACCTCACAGTCCATATGGCTGCTGGAGCTCCAGCCATTAGGCCTGCATTCCAAGTGGTAGAAAAAAGAAAAGGCAGAGGGTACAGAAACATACCACTAGGATAAATCTTTTACATTGCTTTCTCAGAAAGCATATCTGACTTCTCCATTTATATCTTATTAGCCAGAAATTAGTCACATGACTGTACTTAGCTGCAAGGGACACTGGGAAATCCAACTTTGTGTCTAAGCCCTTTATAACCCTAAATAAAACCAAGGTTCTAGTGCCTCCACCAGAGGTGGAGAATTGCCTCATTTTCAGGGTTGTTTGGCTGTCAACTACCTACATTCAGGATAGCCCACCTTCCCAGAGCCATGAGAGAAGCAGCGCCAGACCCCCAGGGTGGCAGCACTACTAAAGGTGATGAACAGCCTTGCCCAGATATGGTTGGAGAGGGCTTTGCCAAGAGAATAAAATCTTCCTTTCTTTGCTGTGGACTATTTTGGAGATCCCTGGGTGTCTGAGAAGAGAGACTTATTTTAAATGCCAACTTCTATTATTAGGAAGCTCTAATTCTAAGTCATGGGGAATGTGTGCTCCTATGTGGTGGGGCATGAGTGAACATGTTTGTTGAGTGGTCGTGTCTGGCTGGAGCCCATTCTGAAATTTTAGCCCACACGGCCTCATTCACACAATAGCCCTTTGAGACCTGTGCTGCTGTATCATCATTCCTTTTTCTTAGGTGAAGAAACTGGGCCTCAGAGAGGTGAATCCCCGCTCCATCCTGTCTCGTTGCAGCATCTGCTGGTCTTGGGGATAGAAGGTGGCTCCCTAGCCACAGCTACAGCTGGGGCTGGCGCCTTGGGCTCTCACCCCTGTTCCTAGAAAGAGGCCCAGGGAGAGATCTTGTTTTCTAGAAACTCACCAAACTGCGAGTGAAAAGACTTCTCCAGCTCTGCCTTGCCCAGTGCCTCTGCGGGCCTCAGTTTCCCTGCCTGTGAAATGAGGGATTGCCCTGTGGTTGCCATAGGATCTTTCTGCTTTGTGAATTTTTAATCAACTCATTCGCAGACAGGCAAATGGCTGAGGAGGCTCCTCATATGTTTTTTCTACAAGCACTTGCATTTAAACTCCATGGATTTCTTGAGACCTCTAAGGAAATACAAAGTTTGAAAAATTATAATTTGAGACATAGGAGATGTAGGACCTTCAGGGAACTCTGCAATAGTCTCAAAGAGGGACTGCCCAGGTTCCTTTCTTGCATCTAAGAGATTTGTAGAGTTATTTTATTTTATATTCAAGAGACTGAAAAGGGCCAGCTGTCACCTTCATTAACAGTGAAGATAAAATGGCTGTACAGGTGTCTTAGAAATTTGGAATATGCCTGAAAACATTAAGTATGGCAGCTGTTTGAGCTTCCCTGCTTTGGGTCCCGAGATACAGATGAGACAGGTGTGGAATGACTTGGAATGGTGGAGGGGGCAAGCTTAGTCCAGTGGTCCTGCCTGGATCTTCGCAGCCTCTGGAAGCTGACATAGGGGCCCTGTGGGCCCCCTCCCCAGAAGAGATGAATGGCCCACTGTGGCACCAACTAGCCAGTCAGCTTCAGGCCATTTTGCCATTAGATCCCTCGTCCAAAGGCGTTCAACTCCATTCTTCAGTCCTTTTGAGTCCTGACTGTCTTTGAAACAGAACTGGTGCATTCTCAGAGACTCAGATTCCCCTGGAGCAGCCCCTGTGCAACAGCAGCAGACAAAAGCAGAGGCTGCCCCTCTCTGTCTGAAAGCAGTTTGTTCTGCAATTATCTTAGAGGTCTGTTAATATTTGGCCAGAGTTCCTGCAAGACCAGCTCTCTGTGGTGACTATTCTCAGACAGCTGAGAATAGTGTATTTTCACAGTGTCCACAACCCCTACTACTAACACCTAATAGAGTAAGGTGTGTTTTCATGTTAGGTCCCTTAAACAGTGTGTTATGGATTGAATTGGGTCCCCCATGTCCCCCTAAAAGACGTGTTGGAGTCCTAACTCCCAGTCCCCCAGAATGTGACTGTATTTAGAGGTAGGCCCCCTTACAGAGGTAGTTAAAATGTTAGAATGAGATCATTAGGGCGGGCCCTATTCCAGTATGACTGGCATCCTTATAAAAAGGGGGAATCAGGGCGCAAAGACAGACATGTATAGTGGGGAGATTGTGAGAAGACTCTAGAAGAATTCCATCTACCAGCCAGAGGCCTGGAACTTGCCTTTCCCTCACAGCCCTTAGAAGGCACCTACTATCTGGCTGACACCTTGATTTCATACCTCCAGCCTCCAGAACTGTGAGATAATAAATGTCTATTGTTTAAATGCCCGAGTTTGTGGCGCTTTGTTGTGACAGCCAAAGCTAACTAATGCTCATGTCTTTCCCTAGTGGGGAAAAAAGCAGGAAGGATTCCTCCTTCCATGGCTTCTCCGTTGAAAGAAGTTGGACTGGGTTCTAAGAAGAGGTGGAGACCCACACTCATAAGGCAGAGCGCAGAAGACCCACAACATCAGAGCCCAGGGACTTTCTAGTTTTCATCCCCTGTTTTCATATTTTCCCTTTTCCAAAGAGGTGAGACATGAGCCCAGACTTTTCTGAATTGGGTACCCCCCACCTCCACTCCCATTAATTTGAAATTATATTTGAACATCAAAATTACGAGAGCTTCAGTAGCCTTGAAAATGAACAAAGCCTAGTTTAGCTCAGAGTTACCTTCCCTCTGGTGGTGTCAGGTGGCCTTCCTGTCTGGAGCTACCCAAAAGGTGACTGCCTTTCCACCTTTGTGGTTTACAGCTCCCCCAAATTCATTGCTCTTTGTGCTGGAAAACACAGTGCATGCGGCCGCCAGACCGAGATCCGCTCTGACCCTGAGGAGTGGAGAGTTGTCTCTGGCCCGCCAGTTGCAGGTGACAGTCCTAACCAGTCTGGGAGCAGATGAGAAGTTCATAGGCTGTTAATAAACTGGAACCAATCGGTGAATGCGGGCCGAGTGTGCTGGGGCCGCAGGTCCTTGGGAGAGCCTGCACTTGCGCTGCCTTTATCTGCATATAGCCGGACATGAAAGCGCCCGCCGCTCTCGGTGTTTGTTACAGTGAATAGACATATGTCCCTCACACTAGCACGGGGAATATCTAATTAAGCTACACAATGCCTGCTTCTGCCCCGGGCTGCTACAAACAAGGCTCTGTCACTCTCCTCGGAGAACCACAGAATGGGAATCCGCTTTTAGTGCATAATAATGAATATATTCAAAATATATTAGAATTGATTCAGAGCTCTCACTCTTGGCCCTTAAAAAAAAATGCCAACAAATGCTGTTTTCCCAAAAATATTTGTCCTTTTAAATCCCACAGTGGGGGTGGGATGAGAGAAAGCTGTTGGTATGTATCAAGTTTGTTGATTATGGTGTTTGGGTAACTTGTTTTCCTGTCATTTTTTCACAAATGACTTAGAATCGTTACAGCGATGAAAGTTTATTTTGCGCGACGTTAGCAGAGATGATGGTAGCACATGCTACATGGGAGCTAAAATGTTTAAGAGTTTCAAAGAGTGAATGGGGTTTTCTTGTGTTACCCTTCCCTTATGCCAGGATATGTGGGACTCAGGGAAATCTAATTTTCTTTAGAGCAGAATCATTTCAGTACATTGAACTGAAGTACTAGATCCTATTTAAGACCCATGTTGTTACTTTAAAGTGGACTATGATTTTTAAAAGGAAAAAAGATTATCTTGGGTTAGAACATAGGAAGTGATTTTTCCTGCCTTCCACTGTTAGGACCAGGAAAAAACTGATACCAGCCATGGAAGTGGTGACAGTGTGAAAAATATGAAAAATTACCAGGAACAGAACTGGTTACCTAATTTGCAGATTTCAGTGCAAGATGGAAAACATGGGACCTCCACCTCTAAAAACTAGGAAGGATTTCAAGATGGTGACTGTGGAGCATTGAGCCAAGCTTGGTGCTCTTCTAAGCATGGGGTCCTGTGCAACTGACCCGAGGGGTAGTTCATCCATGACACTCCCTGCCACAAGACATCTTTTGTCCTCAAAGAGTAGAACAGGGGAGAGAAAGACAATTCCAAATCCTAATTTTTACATACTCCAGGAGCCCAGAGTAGATTCTCAGTCAAGATGGAATGGACTGAATAATGAACACCAATTTAATTTGTTCATCATCACCAGATGGAATTTCATGAATGAGGGAAGGCCGCTAACATGGGCAGCTGTTTTAGAGATTTGTGTGTGTGGTTTTCTCACTTAAAATGTAGGACTGCCTCTCCTCTACCACCCTACTCATGAGTTCATCAATGCAGAGAACCAGCTCCCTAGAGGAAAGAGGTATTTGATGAACTATCAGAATTCTGGGAGACGAGTAACCAGCACTTCTGCCTTTTCTCCACAAAACAAAAACTAAAAGCCTTGATTAGCATTCACCCAGATGTTGGGACCCCAAGCTGTGGTTGAGTTTTGCCTGCCGGGCAGGTGGGGTGTTGTGGCTTCTCTGTCCCTGTCGGCTCACTCAGGCGAGGCAGCCTCAGCTGTCCCAGCTCCTCTGGCCCAGACCCTGGACCACACTCACCTCCTGTTGGCTCCTTTGTGCCAGGCCTGCTGCCAGGAAATGTTCCTTTCCTGGCACTGCCCTATGAGCCAATGTACATGGGAAGATGTCTGGTTTTCCTTAGGGAGGGGACATCGGATGTACGCTGTCAGGTTTTTTAAAGTTGTGGTAAAAAGCACATACCTGAAATTATGATCTGAACCATTTTAAAGTATACCGTCCAGTAGCGTTCACTGTATTCACATCGTTGTACAACAGACCTTTAGGACATTTTCATACCTGTTGGATTTTAAAGCCTCTTCACCATGACCCTGTAGGCCTTGGATTGTGGATATCTCACAGAGAGGAAGGACCCTTCAACACAGGAGGTGCTTAATAAATGTCTATTAAATGAGTGGAGACAAATTAAGCTCCATTGCGAAGGCCTCAAATATGACCAAGCCAGATCGCTGAGCATCAGACTCAGTTTGTGACATGTTCTTTTGTTGTATCCTGAAAATTGTCTATTTACAAGGAGAAAAAAAAATACTTTGTGGTCACTGGGATTCTTCAGTCCACTTCTTTAGGCAATCCTGCTTTCTAATAATCTCCTGAATCTGTCGCATTGGACCTTAATATTTATGGTGCCCTAGCAACCTCCCAGCTACCCAGGATTTTGCACAGTGCTTCATAATACTAGAAGGATGAACGAGCCAGATAGGTTTTCAGTGCTAACGAGCAGGAGGGGTATAAATAAAACAAACGTGATCTCTAAACCCTGCCTAAGGCAGTGGTCCCAGTCCTTTGCCAGAGACCCTTGTCCTGGCAAAGCCACTGGGATTTCAGCAGCAAAGAACATCAGTGCAGGGGACAGAGGGGCCGACAGAGGATGTACACAGGGCCAGCTGGCCAGAGACTCCTGGTCTGGGAGGATTCATCTTTGGAACAGAAGAGAAAAAACTCTCTTTGCAAATAGAAGAAGTGGAGAGGTTTCAAGGGTGGTAAGGCTGAGAAAGGGTTGGAGTATTTAAAAGCAGCTGAGAGTTGGTCTGAATGATCCCTATTTGGGTGCAACTGGGTAACAGGGAGCTGCAAAGACTTTCTGGAGGACGTGTTCCAAGGAGGGCAGAAATTGACAACAGTCTGGGTTAGAAATTCAAAGGCACCTGGGGGAAATCCAGAGGGGGGCTGGAATATCAGCAAATTATGAGAGGAGCAGGGAGAGGCACTGGAGCATTTAGGAACATGGTCCTCTTTGTCTGTTTGGGCTGACACAGCAGAATTTGCATGTTTGTACACATCCTTTGAAATACAGGAGCAAAACCCTACAAGTATTCGCATGGACCCGCTATGCTGACACACAAGAGCAAGGCTTGAGGGAATGGCGTCTGGATTACAGGGTGAAAGAGCCGTCCTTCCTCAGGGATCGCGTGCCTGTAAGCTGGGGCACTTTCTGCAGCTAGGGCTAAAGGAAAGGCAGGAAAAAGCAAAACAGTAAAATCAGCAATTTTTTCTTACCATCCCCCACCTTGCTAAGGACAAATGTCCCAATTCTAGAGATAGAACAAGAAACTGCTTCTTTGGTGAACAATGAAGCAGAGAAGCCTCCACACACCCTGCTGTCCTATTCCACACAGTGGGGGAGACAGGACAGGACCCAGTCAAAGAGAGGTGTTAGGGTCACACCTGCTTGCCTTTGCAGGTGGGGGGTCTCAGAGCATACCCTTGGTGGACAGGGGTTGGGCAGATGGTTGGAAATTCACCTGCTAAATGAATTAATATGTGCCCCATGGGCCCAAACCGTCCTTTCTCTGGGCCTCTATTTCTTTATCTTTGAGATGGAGATATTAGATTAGCTCACTGGAGCAGAATCACCTGGTAATGGCAAACGCACAAATTCCTGGAACTAGCCCCTGGAGATGCTGATTCAGTAGGTTTGGGGTCAGGCTCTGCATGAATGTTAAAAACAAACACACAACTAATCAGGTGGTTTTGGCGCCCAGCCAGGTTTGTGAGCCATGACATCAGAGCACAGGTCTTCCTCCACTCCACAAGTTGACTGAACAGAATAAACCCAAGGGTGTTCTAACTTTTAGCACCCCTCAATTTCCGGCTCTAATCTTTCAGGGCCAGTTTGAGTCCCCATCCTTCCTGAAGCCTTCCCTGACTTTTGGACCCCTAGCCCGTCCTTTTTCTTCCCTTCTCCTGAATCATCCAGGACACATGGGTTGTCACAGATATGTAGAACAACATTATTCTGTGTTATTAGCTACCCTGTTGTCCCTTTAGCTGGTCTTCCCAGAGAGAAGGGCATGAACCTCATTGGGAGATCCTTGTCTCTCTCCAGCCCTGACACCATGGCTGCTGACTTAAATTGGACTGCTCTCAGATGGTGCTCTCCAGGTCAGCCAGGCATCGCGGTGTGGCTAATCACCACTTCACTTATTGTCAGTTCAGCTAACTTAGCATCTGCTCTTCGATCCTTTCCAATGGGCCATGATATAGTTTATTAATTTTTGTCACCTTCATGCAAATCTCCTGTGCATTTATTTCTTGTGATTTCATTAGCCTGAAGGTTAGAGTTTGGGTCTGTTCCATGACACATTCGATTTCTCCAATTATATGTATTTTCAGGAACTTTCTGCTCTGATTTGGAGAAGACTATGGCACCCACAATACTAGGAGGAGTCATGATTTTCTTATCCACTGTTTATTATACTCTCTTGTTCCAGAAAAGAAAGATGGAAAGGAATTACCACTCTAAATCAGGAACATACATATGGGGAAGGGTGGAGATAGAGTTGGGGGCTTTGGGAGCAGGGTGGGGGGTGACACCGCATGCCAGATGGAGAGAGCCTGCTCCCTACTGTATCACATTTTCTTGTTTTCCAGTCTCCTGATCTCCATCTTCTTCTCTGTCATTGTTTCATAGTCCTTACAAAAAATTATAACAAGTGAATCTTTCTAAAAGTAGAGTATAAACGTCTTAACACAATAACTAAGAAAATTAACATAAAGTCTATGTTAACCAGTTTGATGAAAATATTTCAAATTGTATATGAAAACACCACACTGTACCCCATGATTGCATTAATGTACACAGCTATCATTTAATTTAAAAAAAAAAGAGAAAAAAATTATAACAAATGCCAGTTTTTGCTTTCAGGTGTGGGGGCAGGAGAATGCATGAGCAGGTTTCAAGAGAGAAATATGCTGTCTGTTATCTTGTATGTGTGCAAATCTGGTGCCTAAAGCTCCCTTCCTCACAGACCTTACAGGATTTCTAGGTGATTCTGCAAAGTGAGCTGTCAGTACCTGTAAGTAAAGGTTCCTTGTCTCTGGGCGCTGACCAGGTGCATTCTGAATGTTCCCAGTGCAGATTGAGAAGCAAGTGGGCTCTTTGCCATTACAGAAGTGAGGCTTGTTCAGATTGCGGACAGGTCTGAAACAGACACTCTCTCCTGTGAGTACAGATGCATCTATGAATGGACTCCTATCTCTCCTTTTCCCTCGTAAGGTCTTCACGGGGCAGCCTAAATCACACCCACAGTCAGGCTTCTACTAAGAGGATTGACTAGGCCAGTCCTCTTTTCTCTCATCACTTTGTAAAATAGCCCTTCACGTCTCTGAGCACTGCTCTGTGGCACTTCTCTTCCTCCTTCCACTCTTTTTCAGGGGGAATTGCCATCTGTGCCTTTTAATTGCACTGTCCCTCGAGGCATTCGAGCCCTCTCCAGATCTTGGGGATTGTCATACTTCCTTCCAGTGAACCATACTTACCTGATTTTCCCCCTAATCCCATAAATCTACTTCCACCAAATCTTAATACAGTGGGGATTAGCTTTCCCCCGTGTCCACTGTTCACAACTGTGGAATTTTGGTATAACATCTTCCATAGGAGCAGCATCTGGACCTGTGAAGAAAACACCTTTGGTCAGCACTCTTAAAAATAAACCTCAGCCGAAAGCAGTGTGCTACCCTGTATTGGGCACCTTCTCTAGAACAGCAAAGGACACTTGTGAAAAAACGTGGTGAGATCTGACATTTAGTTAACATCATCGAAATCATGTTAACTTCTTAGCTGTGACATATACACCAAGGTTACGAAAGATGTTAACAGTAGGGGAAGCCAGGCATGGATGGGGAATTCTGCACTATCTTTGCTCCCTTTTTGTGAATCTAAAATCATTCTACACTGAAAAGTTCATTTAAAAGTCAATGTTTTTTAAAATAAAAGAAAATTTAGAGGGAAAACATGTATTATTTTGGTATGCATCTTCTTTATAAGTGAGTTGTCCCAAAGTGCATGTCTCTTAATTTTAAACAGTTCCTGTGTAGGAACCAAATGAATCCAGCTCCTTATATTTTCAGATCTAACTTTCTTATTCCAAAACAAGTTCCAGACATATGTAGGCAAAATCACCATAGCCTTTGGCTCAGCACCTGTAGCACAGAGGTTATAGCACCAGCCACAGACACACAGGCTGGTGGGTTCAAACCCAGCCCAGGCCAGCTAAACAACAATGACAACTGCAACAAAAAAATAGCTGGACATTGTGCTTTCTAGCAGGACAACGGTACAGTGGTCCATCAGCTGAGTTCTTCTTTATATACCAGGAATGAAAGGAAATGAGAAAAGGAATGAAAGGGGGTGGGGACAGAGTGTGGATCAAGAGAGAAGAAAATGAATGTTATAATTTTATTAGGCAGAAATACAAAGGTTAGGTCCTAGTGATTCAAGCAAATAGGAATTTCGTGGTTTTTGGTAAACAGGGTTTGTTCTTGGCCATGGTCTTAGACTTGGGGGATGAACTGACACATCATGCTCTTCATAATTCAGTCTCTGCATTTGGCTTCCTTCATCCTGAATTTGGGGAAGTTGAATTCCACTGGACTCTGTGTGCCTCATGTAAATTATAAGATTTCTTAAAATTTTCCTTTTTCTTTTCTTTTCTTTTTTTCTTTCTTTCTTTCTTTTTTTTCTTTTTGATATGTTCTTACTCTGTTGTCCTGGGTAGAGTGGTGTGGCACCATAGCTCATAGCAACCTGAAACTCTTGGGCTTGAGCAATCCTCTTGCCTCAGCCTCCCGAATAGCTTTGACTATGTGCCATTAAGCCCAGCTAATATTTTCTATTTTTAGTAGAGATGGAGGTCTGGTTCTTGCTCAGGCTGATCTCAAACTCCTGAGCTCAAGCAATCCACCTGCCATGACCTCCCAGAGTGCTAGGATTACAGGAATGAGTCACTGCACCTGGCCAAAATTTTTCTTTCTAACACACCATGAGCCAAGATGTACTTTTCAAGACTGGGCTCACTTTAGTAGGTGATACAGGCCAGGAGGTAGGAGGAAAGAAGAACTCCAACTAGGCTGCTGATTCTGCATCTTGGAGCATCCGTTTATGAAGCCACACCAGATATGGCTGGGTCCGCACCCCCTGCAGTGAGAGAGGTGAGGAGGTTGCTTCCCAAAGACTGGGTGTAAACAAGGGTCAGCCATTAAGCTTGGTCTCCTACCCTGGCAGTTTCGAGATGGGTAGGGGATCTACGGGATTGGAAGCTGGTCCAGGCCTTGGGATGAGATGAAGAGAGACATCCAGAGACCACTGGGCTCTGCTCTTTAGCATAGTGTGAGTGTGGGTAAGCCTGAGAGCCACCATCTTCTCACCAACAAAATGAGAATAATGTACATTTCACTGGCTTCTCATTTTTAAATGAGGTAACAAATGCAAAATGCCAAGGGCCCCACAAAGTAGCAAGTACTGTAGAAATGTATATGTCCATTTAATATTTCTCTTTTCCTCTCCATTCATGGGAATTCACTTTCTTTCCCTAAGAATGTGATTGCAGCCTGTTTGAGGTCCACAGCTAACATTTGTTATGTGCAGGCTGTGAACCAGACCAGTCTGCTGTGACCTAGATTGCTTCTTTTCCCCAGTATCTGCTTTTTTTTTTTAAAATCAGTAATGAGAGTTTCAGCTAGCACATGGCCACCCAGAGGAACCCACCTTTTCTGACCTCCTTTGCAGTTAGATGTGACCATGCAACTCAGTTCTGACCTAGGAACTATGAGCAGAAGTGATGTATGGCCATTCTTGATTTGAACTTGAAAGGGAAGGCCCATGCCTTCCTCACACCTGCTTCCTAGAATAATGTCAGGGCTTAATGTCAGACTCACTCGTGGTCATCATGGCCACAAGACGGAGCCTGTGTTGAGGAAAGCAGAGCAACAAGAGGGAAAGAACTTGGGTCCTCCAAACCTCCTGAAGCTTCCAGACCAGCCCTGGGCCATCTACCCAGACTTTAACATTTTCTGAGCCACTGTCTTTGAGCTTTGTTTAGAACCTAACCTGGACCCTCCTGAACACTCACAGCCCTTCCCCACAACCTATTTCTGACTCACATGGCACCAGCCCTCTTGGTCTCAAGGTTTCTCTCTTCTCTGCCTCCTCTGTTTCCCTTCCAGGGAAACCTCACCTTTTCCAATTCTCAGTGCCCTACCTCATGTGATCAATAGTACTCTGTTGACTAACCTGGGTACTGCTATGTCTTTCTCCCCTGGCAGCAGGTACTTTGACAGAGCTTACTGGAGACACCACATGTGTCCATGCAGTGCCCTAGACAGAAGGAATGCTGAGCCCAGCAGACAGGCTGATGGGAGAGGGTGGGGCACATGCCAGCTTCCCAGGGCTCCCCCTGAACAACTTTGAAGACCACAGGTCTTCATGGTGCGCCTGCTTCTCATTTTAGAGAGTAACACATAGGGGTCGATAGTCCTTTCTGCTCTCTGAGTACCTGTGGGTTTCTCTGCCCCTCCACATATCTGGGATGACTGTGGCCCTCAGCCAGGCCTGGAACTTTATTCTGTGTGAGTCCCCATGCCCAGCTCTAGGCACATGAGCCAGAGAGGTGGGCTGGGCTGCCTGGGCAGCTCCCCTGATTCCATGGATGTAGGCTGTGACTAAAGCTAGTCACTGACCCCTACATCCCCTTCCAGGCCATGTGAGTGTTGAGCTGCTGGCCCAGCCATAGTCTTCATTTCAACGTTGAGTAGGGAGATCAAGGGTGATGCTAATGTTAGTATTCTTCTCATTTGCAGGGAAACAGAAACAAACGTCCATCTGAGAACATACTCCCAAAGAAACTTCTCTGTTAGCCTCACTTTGTAGTTGCAAGACAGCCTGGTGGGTTTCTTGTTTGTCTGTTTTGTTTTAGGTGGGGATGCAGGGGTGATTCTCCCTCCTCCCTGATTCACTGGGATGTAGGGAAGGGTCAAAGAGAGATTCCTCAGGGGGAAGAAAAGGAAAACTAGAGCTACACTGAAAACATCACATCCTAGTCATAGGAGAAGGTGACATATAGGAGCAGTGCCCAAGAGCTAACATGTTGGAACAATATAGCATATGCTATATTGTTTCTCTGACTTTCAATTATACAAAAGTGCTTTTCAGTTCTGCAACATGGTTCAAACAAATAAGCAAACGAGCCCCCAATCATTATTCTTTTGCACCTTTGCCCTCGTTCTGGGTAGGACAGGCTGGGCCAGCCTCCCCCAGGACAGCCATCACCTCTCCCAAGAGAAGCGGTGTTTTGATTTGATAGCAGGCTTTGGGTTCGGCATCTCGACCCAGGCGGGGCAGGCTGAGTGTTCTCACAGCCATCTGTTGCAGCCTGTAATGCATGAGCACATTAGCACATGGCCCGCCAGCAGTCTCAACATTGTTCTCCGAGCTGAGTTAGCTCAGTCGACCTCAACAAAGGAGACAGTTTTGCATTCGAGATAAATACAACCACCAAGGATTTTTTTTTAAAAGAATAGTTAAAGTTAAGGTTCACACTGGCTGTATGCATTGCAAAGTTGCAGCCACCCTCCCACCCCTTCAATATCATTCCCATTCTGCTCATGACAGTGACATGGATGGTTTGTAGAAGTTGCTGATTTGCCAGGAGATATTTTTATGCTCCTGATTAGAAAGATTCATCCAACTGAATATTTGTCTCTCATTTTTAATCCAAAGAGCTCGTCTCCTAAAGGATTAGAACAAATTATCCAACTATGAATCCCTTTAATTTTGAGGTCATTCTTATGCCTCAAGGTCTGGATCCTTAAACTGTGCTCAAAGACTACCCACAGGTCTTAGGAGGCAGCTTTTATACACAGTGGAAAATATTATTATACTTTAAGCTTTAGTAAATTTGTTGATAGTGATGACTTATTTCAGAAAATGCCCTATCTACTTCCTATCACATAACCAGTAAAAGACCAGCCTCCTGGACTTAGCAGATTTTTAAAAAGCATTTTTTGGGGAAAGGAAAACAGAGGCGTTGAGTGATACACTTTCTGCTTCTATTTTCTCACTCAGTGTCCCAGTAAAGCCTGTATCTCTTCCATTCTGGTTACAGAATGGCCCAGTGGCAAAAATCATGTGTATGCATTCATTCTATTCATTCATTCATTCATTCATTCAATGAGTATTGATTGAGCACCTACTCTGGCCTGGGTCCTGATCCACAACAGTGACCCAGACGGACAAAGGCCTGGGCCTGGTGGAACGTATATGCCAGTGGGGGATAAAGACAATAAACAACACAATTAATTAGTAATAAATATCACGTAGGGAAGGGGAACGTGGAAAAGGGCGAGGGAATTAAAAACGCCAGGGTGAAGTTGGAGTATTGAAAGGGAAGAAGATGAAATTATGGCTTCCATATATACGAAAAAGAAATGCAAAACAACATCCTTCAGATATTGGCACCTTCCTACATCAAAGGCCTTTCCCCTCTGAGTTCATTTTCAGATAGAAAAGATGGTGTAGGTTTCAAAGTGCTTCAGTGGTGAAAAAGAAAATGTTTCTAACCTTCTCAAAGCAGGGGATGGGTAACATGGGTAACCAGCTCAGTGTGGCTGGTGCATCTGTCATCACTGAGTGCCTTCCACACCCACCTGGCACGTTGAATGTGTTGGATAAAGGGTTGAGAAGAGGAGTTACAGGGGTCAGATAGCAACGTTTCCTCTTCCCAGCCATGCCCTCTAGATTTATGCTGAATCCTCCCCACCCTATAATGGCCACTTCTTAAAATGTGACTCTTAGCTATGGCATAATGAGGATCTGTCACGTGCTGCAAGTTAGCTGGCCATTTCATTTCCAGGTCACAGTTGATGAAAGTCTGGCTGGCTATTGAACAAGGGAAAAACTCACACACTACCCACTTCAGCCAGGTTTCTCACTGAGATTCTGCCTCCCTAAGACCCAAAAGTACAGATTGACTAGGGGTCCTGACCCATTAGGGGCACTTGCAAGTCCCAGGGCATTGTATTAAGGGGTCCTTGACATATGCCTGTGGCCCGCAGGGAGGACATTTGGATCCCTTCTATGGGTAGAAGGGAGGGCTTCAGGGTTGTGAAAAGTCTCAGAGAACCAACCTTAAATGGCCCTTGCCAATCTTTTCTTTATAGCTAAATAGATAAAGGCCCAGAAAGGCCAGGTGACTTGCCTGACCAGACCCAGCCTGCTCAGAGACCTAGATTTTTAAACTCCTAGACCAAGCCTCTCTTCACCATGGAAGATTGCATGAAAGGACCTGAGGAGTTACTCAGAAGTGAATAAGACCATGAATAGGCAAATGGATGAACAAAATGCAACACACACACACACACACACACACGTGATAGGAATATTCTTCAGCTGGGAGAAGGAATGAAGTAGCAGCAGATGCGACACTGTGGATGAGTCTCTAAACATTCTGTCACATGAAGAAGCTAGTCACTGATGGTCATGTACTGTATGACTCCATTTATACGAAGTATCTAGAATAAGAGAATGTGTAGAGATAGAAAACTGATTGGTGATCTGTGAGGGGGGACTGCTTAATGGGGACGGAGTGTTAGTTTTCAGTGATGAAAATGTTTTGGAACCAGATAAAGGTGGTAGTTGAATGACATTGTGAATGCCACTGAATTGTTGGCTTTAAAATGGTTAATTTTATGTTGCATGAACTTTACCTGGATTAAAACCAAAAAATAATGAATGGGCTGGGAGAAGCTGATGGGTTAAATATCAAAAAGTGGGTGATGACAAGCAGTTTGGCTGTGGAGGGGGATGCCAGGGAGGGAGGGCAAGCCCAGGGTAGACTGGCAGGGAGGGTGGCCTCCTGGCTGTGCTGGCCTTTGGGCTCCCTGCCCCTGCTCTGCTGGTTGCCAGGGCTGGCTGCACCAAGTCATTTCCTTCCTGTGCTGGCCCATTCACACTGTATTCTGGCTTCTTCATTAGCGCTGCTGCCTTGCAGGAGCTGCCCAGACAGGTTGGAGGAGCAGGGAGTGATAGGGAGCCTCAGCCCAGCTCCCCAGGAGGCCCAGCCACTGTCCTCCCAGTGGCTCCCAGCTGCTATTCTACACAGAGGGTGTGGGGGGATGCTTAGTCTTGCAGCTGACCACTTGCACTGGGCATCCGAGGGACACAGCTGGAGGGATCTGTAGGCTTGGCTTTGAGAGAAAGGGCTTTCTTTCCTGGGGGTGGTGGATGGAACCATGAGGTTGGGGGCTTGGGCTTCAACAAGCAACTTTTCCTTCAATTAATCCCTTTCTGATCCTAGCTCCTTTCCTTAAAAGGACCCAGTTCTGGTTTCTATGTGGAGTGTGGGCCCTCCTCATCCACTGTACAATGCAAACAATATTCACCAAGGACTGTCTCCAGCCCTGTGCCGGGCACCCCAGGGCTGAGAAGGTGAGAATGGGGATCTTGCAACTAGACTCTACATAGAGCTCAGGGACACTGCTGACTTCTCCCTGGGGTCCAAGGCAGCAGGACTCTTGAGGTACTGCAGGGCAGGTCATGGAACTGAGGGTAACAGGGACTGTAACTTGTAGGACACCCTAGAAGTTTCAGGGCACAGATGGGCTCTTCCCTTATGCTTGGTGTGCCAGGATCTCTGTTCAAGCCCAAGGCCCTGTGAAGACAGCACTAGCATCATCCCCATTTTGCAGATAAGGAGGCCGAGCTCTTGCCTTTGTCCAAGGTCACATGGTTGGCAGAGCCTGCCTGAGGAAGGACAATGTCCCTACCCAGAAGCCCTTGCATGTCCTGGGTGCTGATCACTCCCCCAAGGCCTACATACTTCTGGCTGCCTGGGGACGGGGTGGGTAAGCTCAGATGTGGGGGCCACATCCAAAGCAGCTGCATCTTAGGCAAGGCCCTGAACCCAGGGCAACCATTCACACTTGGGACCAGGCAGAGGTAGTTTCACTCAGTCCCTGCAGCAACATAGTTGTCAGGTGCTATTAATTATTCTATTCACATAAAGAAGAGAGGTTCAGGAAGGTCTTGGAATCTCCTTGTATGCTCATTGTATCAGGGCCAAGTTTTAATCCAGCTACCCTGGGTTGAAGCATAAATACTCACTAGTCTGGAGGCCTCAATGTCCCCCATCAATGCAGTATTCAGGGTCTCTCACTCTGCCAGGCTGCCTACACCCTCCAAACCTCTTCCTCACTTGAGTCCTTCATCATGCCCATGACACCATTTGGTCATTCATTCATTCATTTTTCTGAGCAGGCACATCTAGCAGGCAGTCCCTACATAACAGAGATGTCCAAATCACAGTTTCTACCTTGGGGAAGTCTCACAATGAAGGATGACAACCTTTCAGAACTGTCTATACTGGTGCTTCAGTGGAGGGTGGTGAAGTCCATCAGTGCACACAGGAGACCTTGAGGAGGAGCCTCACAGCCTCCCTGCCAGTCGGAGGCTCTCAGGACCTCTGCTCTGAGGTAGACCAGGGGACTCAAAGGGCCTGGGTATTGGGACAGACCCTGATCTGCCCACAGAGTTTCCCAGATCATTCATCCTTGATCCACTCTGCAGTTGAAGAAACAGGGTAGGAGTGTCACATGTTTTCTGAGAGGCTGCTCCATGCTGCTCTGCAAGACCAGCTTCTACTGCCAGGACTTAAGGCTGAAGGAGGAGAAATTTCTCATGATGCTGGTCCAAGTTCCACCCGTGGCCCTTGACCCAGGTTGCAACACTTGGTCCTAAAGAGTCCAAAGCTCAGAGAGGCAAGGTGGTCTGAGAGGATGGCAGAGAGGGAGGGCCTACCAGGCTTAAAAGGCAGGGAAAGGGATAGGTTCCCAGCTCTCTGGTCAGCCAGGGAAGGGGTGGTCCATATGTGTGGCTGGCTAGCTCAGCCTCCTGGGCCCAGCAGGCCGGGAATGGATAGACAGAGGCCACTACTTTGAGGCTCCAGGCCCCCCATGTCCAAGTGCCCGTTTGTGTGGACCCCTATGTGCAAACATTGATGGGTGAGCCCCTGTGCATGAGTTTAAGCCGGAGGACTTGGGATATGGGCTGGCATGCAGATTCATGTGGCAGACTGGGCATGTGAGCTCAGGTGTGTGGAGCAAGGTGCCTGTGCCTGTGGGCCCTGGTTTCCCTGGGCACCAATGCAGGTGCTTCTGGCAGTTTGTGTCCCTCCTTCACTGAACTTGTTGTGGTTCTGTGGGCACCACAATGACACCAAAAGAAAGCCATGATAGGGTCCAAGCCAGCTGCTTCTATCCCACTGGTGTAGGCTGCCCATCTGCACCCACCTCCCCGTAGCCTGCCTGGAACCCAGGAAGCAAGGAGCAGTGAGGACATAGGACATGGTTCATAATGAGTTTCCTGAGCAGTTTTCCCAGGAATCAGTGACATGGTGGCCTGAGGACCACAAAGACGTGGTCTTCAAACCCAGAGCCTTGCCAGATGGTCCTGGTGGTGGATCAGGAGCTTATAGACTGAAAGCTGGTGAATCAGTTGCCCCAGGCACGGCGTGTCTGGGTGGGGGCAGGGGCTCAGTATATGGCGAAGGGGTCCAAGGTCTGGAGGACAACACTAGTGCTTTAGCCCACTGGCCCCTGCAGGTGGTTCTCTCTGGGATTCTTCCCAAATCACAACCCAGGTATAGAGTGTATAAGCAGGTAAGGGACTGGCCTCAGGCCAGCAGGGGTGGCAGCTGTCCTGGCAGTGCCCTAATGAGCGGCTTTCTCAGCTCACCTGCTCCTGCCCAGTCCCCACCTGCCTGAGCCTTCTAATTGCTGAAGCCAGTGGGCACTGCCCGCCACCCAGATGGGGGTCAGGAATGGAGGGGGTGCCCCAGGAGCATCACCTAAGGGGGTTGGGGCATGGGGGAAGTGGCAGTACCAGATCCAAGGGTACTGGAGGCCACATCTGATCCAGAGTCTGGGGACTGCGGGGGTGAAGGCCAGGCAACCTTCTGGGGTGTGCTCAAGGGCCAGACTCCTGGAGTACAGCCTGGCCTTTTTGATTGTCTGTACCCTGGAAAGAGTCAATTAGCCATGTCTCAGTATTCCCCACCTGTAAAATAGGAGCACCTGTAAGTAAGCCTTCTCAAATGGTTATCTCTGACAACTGGATGAACCGATACTCTTAAAGCCTGAGTGTCCTGCCTTACACTGACCAACCTTTAATAAATGCCAGCAGCCTCCTTGTCCAGGCTCCTCTGCCAATTACTGATATCCTGTGCTCCCCTGAGGTGCGGCTAGGCCCTGCCTTCCTCCTCCCCCACATCTGTTCCTCACTGCAGCCCAGCTGGAATAGCAGCTTTGTAGCAATAACTGGACCCTAGGAGAGAGGTAGGGAATAGGGATGTTGGTGTGTGGGGCCCCATTGCTCCCCTGCCTAGAACAGATCCTCACTCTTAGAGGGAGGGGATGCTTGGCCACAGGGGTTTAGATTCTGAGTAGCTGGAAGCCTCCAAACCAGGGAATAGCGACTCTAACCCATGCTGTGCCATATTCTCCTCCCAGGTGGGGGTGGGACTGCCTGCAGTGCTGTGATCAGCCAGGTCTCTCTTCCAGGTCTGCAGAGACAATGAGTAAGGGGCCTGGTACCTGCAAGGTGTCTTCAGACTCTTGGCTTAGGGGCCCTTGTCAATGAGCCCATAACCCCTGCTAGTGTGGGGAGGGAAGACTTGGTATGAAATCTGTAATGAAAGATGGCCTTAAAATAAGTCTGAGCAGGTATGGGGGATTCTAGGAAGCATCAAGGTGTCTACTTAATAGGGGGAGTTCAGATTGGCTGGGTAGATTCTACCCAAATGAGAGACAGACACTTCTCCAAGTCCAGTCCGGGCAGAGCCCCAGGAGTGTTTCCTGCTGGATCCGCTAACCCTTCTCTGAGCTTTCTATGACCCTCCCCCCCCCATCCTGCACCCATGCAATGCCCTGGCCCAGGGGCTTTTCATTAATTCCACTCTGAGAATGACAAGGGCAGGTCCCTGGGTAGATGGCTTTTGAGCCTCAAATTGCCACAGGTGTCCCTAGTACCCGTGTCTTCCAGTAGTCACATCAAAGTCTCTGGACTCACTGGGCATGTGACACCCCTGTGGGTTTTCTTTACCCACTGTCCCCAAGGTGAAGAACTCTGACTCTCTGAACAGCCAAGGCATCCTACAGCTCTCGTGAGTCCTCCAACACCAGGGAATTGGCATTTCTCTGTGACTCCGGCCCACATGAGAGCCTGGGGAGTGTGGGGACAGTGTCCTGGGGTGCAGAGGAGGTTCAAATTCTGCCCACTGGGCTCTACTCCCTCAACCTCCAGCCAACAGAGCTCCCTGGTTCTGAAGGAGGAGTGGGGAGAGTCTCGCAGATCTTGACATCTGGTGAGTCCTTGACCCTGGAGGCTGAGAGCTGGGGAGCCACAAGGGCCACACAGGTGGGGGTGATGGAGGAGGCTCAGCTGCAGCCCAACACTGGAGAGAATTTCTGGGCTAATGTCCCTCACCCATGGGATCCACATTGCCAGAGCTTGGCAGCAGGCCCCCCCACATTGGTTCCCTCCCTCCCCTCTTTCCCATCTCTTCTTTTTCAGTGGGGAGCCGAATTAATGGCTCACCAAAGTCAAAGTGGTTGGCACAGTCTTCTGCCCCAAATAGAAGCCCAGTTGCTGGCCTGAGGTATCCCAGCAGCCTCAACCCCCCTCAAAGATTAAGACCACCCTCCCAGAGCAGCCACCTGCCGCATGCAGCCGAAATGTGTTGTGTGTGCCTGTGTGCTCTTCTGCAGTGTTGCTGTATGTGTGTGTGGGTGTGTGGGGGGGGTGCTTGGGTCTCTCACGTGGCTTTTGAGGTCCCCAGCTGGGCACAGCTTAGGTGGCCGGCCGGGGGTGGGGGAACCCAGCCTGGCTGGACACAGCTCCTCCTTCCTTCCAGACCCAGATCTGACTTTCAGCGGCACGCGTTTTCAGGCCATTCGTGGGGTCCAGAGACCAAAACAGGGTCTGTCCTTATCCTTGACTGGAAAGGCCGAAAATCTTTAATTTCTGCCCAGAATCTGGATCCTAGTGGAGTGAGAAGATCGGTGGTCCCGGTAAAAAGCACAGAGGCTGAAGGGCGGCAAGTGAGAACCCTCGGCCCTCCGTTCCCAGCACTTGACACTGTGCAGTTCAAGGCCAGGGTGGGCGCTGGAGGAGGGTCGTAGAAAGCTGGAGAAGGGTTAGCGGATCCCGCAGGAAACACTCCGGGGGCTGTGCCGGAGGCGCTGGGGCTCCGCCCGAGCAGGGCTATCCGCAGCTGCAGCCAAGGAAGCCCGTGGGGCCAGGCGGTGACCAGAGACCAGTCTGAGCAGAAAGAAAGAAAATTCGAGCAGAAAACACCCAAGAGCCGGAGCACCGCCCTTGCCCCCAAAGACGCAAAGTTCTGGGCTCCGAGGAAGTAATTTTCACTTTTAAACTAATTTAATACTCAACCAGAGGGGAAGGGGATTCTGGGTTAGGCGTTAGAAACAAAAATAAGGACAAGAAAGCTGTGGAAAACACCAGACGGATGTGCTCAAAAAACGAATGTGGGGAGGACTAACCAGCTCATCTGTCCCCGCGTTAAGCCAGCGGAGTAACCCCCAGATCACGCCCCAAGGGACCGCGCCCCCAACGCCCCTTCGGCGCCACCCCACGCCTCCCACTCACACGGATGGAAGCTCCCGATTCACTTATATTTTATTTAAAATCTCAACACTCGATCATTTATTTCGTTTTTGCAACCAAATGAGTAATAAATATTATTTAGCACTTTGTTTTACAAAAATAAAACACATGATACACTCTCTGGGAGGGGCAGCGCGGTCAGAGCAGGGAAGTCACGGGGGACTCTGTGGCCCGCGAGGCCCAGCAGGCAGCGCCGGGCGGCTCCCAGGACGCAGGAAGCACGTGGAGTTTACCGTTTGTGTTAAATGTGGGAAAAAGAAACCAAAATAGAGAGAGGAAAGCAGGCTTAGACTCCGGTGAGGCTGGCAGTCAAGAGCAAACGCCCTAGCACCACGCACTTACCTCATCATTGATATTATATTTACACGTCCAAAATTTATTTCCAAGAAAGAAATTCTTAAAAAGCTGACAGAACCCCCAAATAACCCAAGCTGTGCTCACAGCAACTTCCTTTTAATTCTGTCAAGTCCTCAGGTACCAAAATGACTCCTCCTTAATTTAAAAAATTAAATCAGAGACGGAAGAATGGAGGGGGGTACTTTGTATTTTAAAATAATAACTAAAAAACGCCCACCCCTCAGATCGGTAGTTTTTAGTTATCCCAATCCACAAGTGGTTCCACTCTGAGCGTCTTTAAAGCTTGCTCAGGAACATCCACAGATTTATTAGAAAACCACAAACCCAATCAACGGGACAGACAGTAAGGAATGCAACAGTTTTAGAGCACGAGGGTTTACCAGATTCCGAGACTGGACACCACCATAAGTGCTTCTGGTACCAAACGACTGCTTCCCACTAAGTTGTCGCCAGGCCAGGGACGACCCTCCAGGGCGAGGCCCGGCGGTCGCTTCTGCAGTCACCCTTCCTCCCCAATCCCGGTCTCCTGCTGGTCAAGAGAGGAGGAAGGAGAGGACGTCCTAATTGTGCCTCTCCTCCAACCTCCCGCCGGCGAGGTGCTGCCCGGCTGAGTCTGGAAGTCCGGCAGGTGCTCGTGGGGGAAACCACAGTTTTTAGAATCTCTTCTGAGCCGGGGTGGAGGAGCGGGTAAGTTCGAGCGAGGGATGCACATAGCGGTACCGTTTTGTAAAATAGTGTCTGCTGGACCCGCGCAGTTCAGAGCCGCGAGGGCTCAATCAGATCCCGGAGCGAACACCCCCCATACTACTACTCTATGCGCACCTTCCTAGCTCTGGTTCCCAGGTTCTGGAGTCCCCACCATTTCCTACTCCCAGTCCAAAGTCCTGTGCCCCTTCTCCAGACAGAGCTTTCGAGCCTGGACGCCTGCCACACTCTTCGTTTCCCCGCGGCCTCCCCGGCTCCCCGCTCGCCTGAACCCGCCGGCGTCTGTCGGCTCACTTGGCGTCGGAGGTGAGGCGGGGCAGGCTGCCCGCGCCCATGGCCGACACGTGGTGGTGTGGTGGTGGCACCTGGCACATGCTGCAGGGACAGGGCATACCTCCCCAGTGCTGGAAGCCCCCGCTACCCCCGCTGCCACCGCCACCGCCCCCGAGCGGGGCGGCCGCGGCTGCAGACGGAGACTTCAGCAGGCTGTGCGGAGGCCGAATGGATCCGACCGACGACAGCCCGGAGCCAGGCAAAGAGGCGCTGGACACCGCAGCGGCAGCAGCGGCAGCAGCGGCCGCAGCAGCTGCGGGCGGCAGGATGGGGTGGTGCACTGCCGGGTGGTGTGCGGCGTGCGCGGCAGCAGCGGCCGCCGGGTGCGCGGTGGCGGCGGGCAGCGGCGCCGAGTGAGCCAGGCCTCCACAGGCCGACGGGTGGAAGCCAGCGTGGTGGCCGCCATAGATCTCGCTCACCAGTCGTTTCATCTCCTCCAGCGAGTTGGTGAGCATGAGGATGTAGTTGCGCGCCAGTAGCAGAGTGGCGATCTTGGAGAGCTTGCGCACCGACGGGCCGTGCGCGTATGGCATGACCTCGCGCAGGCCGTCCATGGCTATGTTGAGGTCGTGCATGCGCTTGCGCTCGCGGCTGTTGATTTTGAGGCGCAGCTGCTGCAGCTCCGGCTCAGTCATCTGCTTCTTGTCCTTTTTGGTGGACGATGCGGCCGCCGACGACGTGGACGATGAGGTGCTGGATGACGATGACTTGAAGCCTCCGCTTCCCAGCTTGTCCCCAGAGTGCGCTCCCGCTGAGCCCATGGCGCCGCGCAGCTCGGCGCTTAGCTCCGGCGGGCAGTCGCTTGGCGTGGACGAGGACACTGTGGCCCCGGTAAAGCCGCTGCTGCTGCTGCCCTTGCTCCGAGCCGGTAGAAAAAGGTCATCGGGTTCCGGCGACGACGGGCGGCTGGACACCAGGCTGGCGTCCGAGTCCATGGCCCCAGGGGAAGATAGTCGCGACTTTTGCAGGGTCCTCCTTTCTTCGGTCCCCAGAACTTTCAGGAAAAGAGGGAAAAGGAGAGAGAGAGACAGAGAGATACAGAGAGAGACTTTAATGACAGAAAAATTGTTCCCGCCGGCACCGCAGCGCGGAGTCCTGGTAGAGGCGGAGGGTCGCTCCCAGTCACCCTCGCCGCTATCTCTGGCCTTCCTTCTAGCTGCACGCAGGTACCCATATTTAATCTCTCTCTTTTCCTCCCCCCTCCACCTCCCCTCTGCTCTCATCCAACAGGTTGTTTTATTTCAGGGAACCTTGGGTGACTCTGAGAGAGGGTGGCATTGTAGAGGTTTTGTGCCTTCAGTTAGGAGTGGAAAAGCTGGACCTCCGGGGCTGGAATAAACGAGTGGCAAGTGAGGGTTTTTCTTCGCAAAGAGTGGAGATCTAAAGAGAGAACTGTTTATTTGGTTCCTCAAACTCATCCGCCTTATCTCCATCGACAACGCAGCAAACACACGCGCACACACACGCACCCAGCACTGGCGCGGGGCCATGTGCTGAGTCCAGGGGCCTCAGCGAGTCACCAGCTGCTCGACATGTCGCTTTGGGGCGAGGGAAATGCAGCGGTCAGTGTGGGGAGGGCAGAACAGCAAAGCCCCTCGGGAATCCCGGCCAGCAAGGGAAGGATTCAGAGCCCCTCTACCGGAGCATCCTAGGTCAGGTCACAGCCGAGTTGGGGGCGTCTGTCCCTGGGATCTAGGCTGGGGCTGCTGGAGGACGGACACACTTACTGTGGATGCGTTTCAAGTAGCTCTCTCCAAAAAGCCTCAACGGAGACTCTGGCACCCTGCAATGGTGTAGCGTTGGTCTATAATAAGCATCCGCACCTTTCCGGGCTCTGCCGGTTTTTATAGCCGGATGGCGGCCGCGACAGCGGCAGCGGTTGCCGGGGCGGGGGCGGGGAACAATGTGCTGTCCTGGAGGGGCAGTAGCGCCAATGAGCTGGGCCCGCCCGGGGGGCCGGGAAGCTGATGTCATCCGGGCTAATTCCGCTCAATGAAACTCTAGGAGCGGGGCACACGCCTCCTCCTGCAAGCACACAACCAATGGGCGCCCGAGGCCAGGAGATTCTTGGGGAGGGACTAGAGGAGGGACCTGGGGAGGCAGAGTGAGAGCCTGGCGAGGAAGGAGGGAGGGCGCGCACGGCAGGGACAGGAGACCGAGCGCGCTTGGGTCTGAGAGAAAAATGGAACGCAGTCAAATTTCTGTAAAATACGGTCACCTCAGAGGCTGGGAGATGGGGGGGTAAGGAAGGGGATGGGATAGGGTAGGGTGGGGACAATGCAGGCAAGCTAATCTGATACCCAAGGCTGCCAGATCTTTCGGGATGAGCGTGGATAGCCCTGGCGACCCAGGAATGGGGCTGTAGTGTCCTCCCTAGATCTTCTGTGTTTCTAATTTCCCGCCTCCTGTTTCCATCTCTTGCGTTTCATCAACACGTGGGTGTTTGGGACCCTAAACGTATACAATAACTAGACACAAAGCCCTCATTTCTTCGCGCTCTTAGGGCGCATCTAGGAGGTGGCAGCAGCCGCAGCTCTGCAGGCGGCGGGTAGCGCCCCCAGCTGGGGGCAGGGCCTTGCCAGGCAGAGGGCAGGAGAGAAGGAAACCGACTTGCAGTGCAGTGTTTTGAAAGAAATCACAGCTCTTCATTAAGGGGAGGTTCGTGTAGGCCCAGGGACAAGTTATTTCAGTAGCCGCGCTGACACGACAGAGTTGTGCTTGGAGTTAATACATTTATTGGCAGGGCGGCCTGATGATAACATTTTTTAGCATTATCTTTGTGATCCGCGCCCAACCTTGGGGTAAGATACAAGGCTGGTTGTTTGCAAAATGAAATCTCGGATCTGGTCAAAGGCTTCTCCATGCTGTGGGACAGACAGCGAGAACGAACCCATGGCGACTGAGTTCGGGCACGGATGCTGTTTTACTGATGGTTGTCTCCGTCTCAAATCTGGAAACTCTTGACCATGAGGAGTTAAGTCTGTTATGGATAAAAGACTAACTGAGGTAATTTAAAAGCATCTACGCATTCACCCATTTTACTGTTGGGAAAACCTAGACATTGTCTGTAGAAAAAAAATCACACTGCTAAACCTTTACAGAGCAGTGGTACTTGGACAGGAGACAAGGCGGTTCCTCACACAGAGGCCGTCTGTCTTCCCAACTGCTCACTTTTCCCCTGAGCTGAATTTCTCACATCCATACATGTAGAATGCAGAAATTTGTTTCTGCGGGTCTGGGATGCTAGCTTTCACTGCACGCACGCGCCCAGTCCTCTCCCAGGCAGCGCTGGGATACTCTGGTTACTTCCCTTGTTTGGGAACTTTTAATGTGCTTGTGAGGTCTTTAAAAAAAGGAAACACATAAACAATAGCAATTGGTCTTCAAGCAGCAAAGTTACAAAATAAATAAATGCAAACAGAAACTAGTGCTATTGCCCCTAGTTGGGGTGGTGGTGGTAGTGTCTCTTTGCCGTCTGAGCGGGGAGACCAGTCCACGCTCGCCTGGTCCCATCTTGGGCCTTCTGGAGCATTATTTTTCAACCGCGTTATTTCCCAGCTGGCTCTGCAGCCATCCGTTAAATATGTATTTAAAGCATGAAGAACTGAAGCGTGGTGATATGTGGTCCAACGGCTACAAAGATGACCCCTAACTGTTCAATTAGTAGAATATGTCTCACAGACTAAAACTGGGAGCGTAGGCGGGGATCAGCAAGAGATCCAACGTTTGATGATCGCTCCTTTGGGCCTACCCCGCCAATGGCGGTGAGGGCATGTGTGAAGGTGCGTGCCGTGGAGCCCCCAGCCGAGGCTCCGAGTTGTGCGCCTGCTTGCTACTGTATCTAATAAACAACGGCAGGCGCGACGTGCGCGCGCTTGGATTGCTGCGGCTGAGGCTAGACCAGCTGCCGGCACGTGTCCCGGAACCCGGGATCCTTCTTTTGTTGCTTCCCGCTGGTGTCTGTCCAGCGTCCAGCCTGCGTCGGAGGCAGTGCTCGGTCTGAGGTTCTTTACACTCTTGTTCCAATGACTGGAGTTGGGGCTGGGGTGAAAGTCTAAGGGCCCGACCCGGCACAGCGCGAGTTTACAGCCTGGAAGACGGAGTCCGAAGGCTGAAGAGCTGGCCGGCACGCCAGGTTCCCTCGTGGACGCCCCCAATAACTGTCCAGGCCCTAGTTCCGTGGAGCTGAAGCTGCGCCAGCGGTTCTGGGGCTGTGCAGCGGCACCTCGTGGTCCTTGCTCCCCACATCCGGAACTGGGGTGGGTGGTTCTGGGATGCGGGCCCTTTCGTTGCCCCCTCTCTCAGCCGAAGAGTAGCTTGGGAGGTGGGAGCAGTCTGTGACTCCCGGGCTTCTTTACCCGGGAGCGAATGGGACACTGAGCTCCTTTCCCAGGGTCTCTAATATCCCCACCTTCTGTGAATAATCGGAAACTAGAGCTGATCCACCTGCTTCTGCCCTTGCTTGTCCTGGAGGCGTCTCCAGCCCTTCTCCGGGTCCTGCGCCTGGCGCCAGGTGTGAATGTCCTGGGCAGGTACCGGGGCAAGGTGGTCCCCAGCCGCGCATGCTGCTGGGCCGCAGCCCCTTCCCGGGAAATTGAGCGCTCGCTTGCCAAGGCTGATCCGCCCCGCTTAGGAGTTTCTGGCTAGCCGGGCGTCCTGGAGCTGTTGGCCTCCTCGGTCAAAGCGGGCGACCTGTTTTTCCTTCTCCTTTGTGTTTCCTTCCCACAAAAGGCGGGTGCGCGTCGGGCCAGCCTTTGCTGGGTCTCCTGGTGGGCCGGGGAGAAGCCTATGCCAAACCCGCCCCTGCGGGCTCACACCGGGTTCCAGGGCGCAGACCTCCCACTGCTTTCTGGGTCCCTCCCCGGCCTTTCTTCTGGTTCTCTTCCTTCCCTTCTCCGAGTTCCTGCTTACATTCAGGCCGCGTCTTGGCCCAGCTGCCAAGGAGAGCAACGTCCTTGCGCAGAGCTGACCAGGGGTGGCGGTGGGAGACAAGGCTCCCGACACCGCAAGGAAAAGGAAGCATTTCAGCCCAGCTCCTGGTCGGAAACCAAGAGGGATGTGAATGACAACTTTTGGCGCCGAAACGTGTGCGACATGACCTCTCCGAAGTCAGAACTCTGCTAACAAATGGCTTGTCTTCCTGACAGAACTCAGCTCCAGGAATCATTCAAGGTCATGCCAGTGTCCCCGACCCCAAAGCAGAGTACAGGTTCTGTCACTTGGCAAGTGTCTGGTAAATACTTCTGGATGCTCTCACGCACAAACGTGCACGCAGACGTGTATGAAATATGACTAGTAAAATACATGTAAATGTGGGCAAAGGTGTGGTCTGTGTTTATTTGGTGTGCACAATAGTGAGGTCTATGATCTGGATTTTAGGGTGTACAGGGATCTTTAGAATGATCTGTTGACTTTCATCTCATGACAGCTCTGATCACTTAAGACGACCTAAATTGTGCAAGGAACTAAGTGAGTCTTGAAAGATTTCATTTTATTTAATCTCTCACTGGCCATGGAAGGGAGATATCATTCCCATTTTACAGATGGGGAAAGTGACACTCAGTTGCCCAAACAGGTCCTGCAAACAGAGGAGCAGTTCCAGGGAGATGTCCTTGGATTGGTAAAGTGGATTTCTAGAAGCTACCTGAAGCCTCCAAGGGTGACACCTGCCTCTTGCAATTTCTGTAGTCTGCTAATCATCTGACGGACCGTCAGCTGCTGTGAATCCAAGACCCCTGGCCCTGCCTGGCTTAGACTTGGGTGTCAGCAGAGGAACACCAGGAGACCCAAGTGAGGGGTGCTGCCCCAGAAGCTAAAAGAAATCAACAAACAAAAGTGCAACCTAAAAAAACCCAAGCTAACCATCACTCATCCCCAGAAAACTCCTTCCTTCCTGTGAAGCAGGAGTGACAGCCACCATTGAGGTTAAAGTCCCCCCCCTCAGCCTGCAGTGGTATGACATTGGGACAAAACTGAGGGGTGCCACAATCTATTATTGACCTCACCTTAAGATTCGTTATCTCAATCTTTGCAGCAGCCCCTTTGAGGTTAGGAGGAAGACTCATTGTTCCCTTTTTATAGATGAAGATCCTGAAGATCAGAGGCCAAGGCAGGTTCAATCTCTAGGCCACCGGATCCCACCACCCTCCCCTTCTCCTCTCCTTTGCTCCTCCCCCATCCAGAAGGCACTAGGCACACCCTATTGCTTTGAGCCCTACTGTACCTCCGCGGCCCTGAGGTCCCTACTTCTCTGGGGGCCACCCCTTTCTTCAAGTGGGGATTAATCCAGAGAGTGAGGAGTCAGTGCAAATAGCTCTGGGACACCTGTGAGGGTGTCCCCTGGCCGGGTGCAGTCCTGAGGTGGAGGTGGGGGCGCACCATTCGTTAAAAGGCTGAGGGGGAAACTTCTACCCGCTGGGTCGGGCTATTGCGGACCCTGGGCGGGAGGGGACAGCAGGCCTTTGAGCGCTGGAGACTTTAGATTATGAATAGATGGCAAGATGTGATTACTCTCAGACACAGGGTTGTGTCACACGCGGAGGGCGTAGAACCTCTCACCTCGGCATCCAGAGCGCTGGGCGGATCGCCTGGCTTGTAATCTGTAGAGGGGAGTGACCTTTTATGTAACCACTGTGCATATAAGTGGCTGTAAGATATTTCCCCCATTGCCTTCAGCATCACATTCAAGCCCGTTAACGACCTACCGGGTCCTGACCTGGGTCGTGCCACACCCAGGTGGACGCTGCTCTTTCCCATCTTCGGCCACCCCGCCCCACCCCGCCCCTCACGCCTCCCGGGTCCATCCCGCATCTGCATGTCTGTGAGTTCTGGCGTTCAAAATTCAGTCTGGCAAGGCCCCTCTGCGCCTCCTCCAGACCCTCTGGCACCTGGTGCTGCCCCCCACCCTTTCTGGCTTCTCCCTCCCCTGCTGTAAAGGTCGGGGTCCTCTGCCCAGGGGAACCCCTAGAAGGTCCTCACTGTGCCGGAATTCGCCTTGGGTCCCCAGGCCCAGAGCAGAGACAAGGCCCAAAAGGGCTCAATAAATCCGAAAGGCCAGTGGTGAGATAGTTGTCCAGAGTTTTACCGGCGTTTTCACACCCCACAAAACATGGTACCATTGAAGGGAGGTACTAGTGGCACAATTTCCCGCTAGTTAACACAGTTCCCCAAATGCCTGATGCAGCAGCGGAGCCTCTGGAGGACTCGGCGCCCCGCCCTCCTCCTCCCCCAGGCCGAAGGGACTCTCCGTGTGGTGGGTCTCCAGGTCTCCTCCCGATGCTCCTCCCACACCTGTCCCCCTTCCCCTGCCCGCCCCCGGGAGCGGACCAACACCTGGGGGCGGCTGTCGGGCTCTGGGGACCCGGAAAGAAGCATCCCGCGCTCCCGCCGAAGGCTGGGTCCGCGGAGCTGGAGGTGGGCTGGCCGCTGCGCCCGGGCTTTGGGCGGGTCCCGTCCCCCGCGGGAAGGAAGGGGCTCCTGGGGAGAGACGTAGCCGAGGTGAAAGATGGCACCGCCTGGGACCCGAGCAAGCACACTGCGGGCGGGGCATCCTCAGCCGCAGCTCCACAGCCCCAGCCCCGCAGAGCCCGGGAGCGAGCGCACGCGGTAGCTGGGCCCCTCCGCTGGGGCTCAGGGCTTCGGGCCAGCGCCGCAAATCGCCTCCGTGCGGGGCCAGCGGCCCGCAGCTTCAGCCGGGTGCGGGGTGGGAGCCAGGGGACCTCCTCACGCGCTTGGTCCTGCTCCCCGCCTCTCCCACCCGGTGCCTGGGCCTTGGGTCGGGAATGACTAGAGGCTGCTGGCACTCTCGAGCTGGTCACGCTCCGCTTTGCCTTTCCGCTCTGTTCCTCTCCCTCCTCTTTTTCTCACCCCACCCCATTTACCCCTGAATTTTATTTTAGATTTTCCCTCGTTAATAGAATGAGAGATGCCCAGCTTTAGAGAGTCAGGAGTCTCGGGAGAACTCCACGCGCCCGCCCACCTCCAGACCCTAGTGGTCCTGGGACGTGGGTGTTCCGTGGAAATGCAAAGTCTCAGTTTCAGCCAGAGAAACAAAATCTCAGTCAAACGCCACCCCTAGGCGACGCAGGGCACGGGGGAGTTTAGGAAGCCCTGTTGTTCTTCAGGCTCATCCTTGGCGTGTTCTTTCCCCAAGGTCCTTGGATCTTCCAGTCCCAGGCACAAGACCCCACCTAAGACTCTAGAAGGTATTTTCTTGAGATTCTGCGCCCCCAACTATCTGAGTATTTCATTCTCTGCCCCTTTGATCACCTGTTAAATAAAATTCAATGAGTATTTTTGAAAGATGCACACCCATCATACAATACACACAGACACTCTTTGAAATAATTCAGAAAGCAAATGATACCATGAACATGGTCCGCTCCACCCAACAAGCCACTGTCAAGATTCTGAGAATGTCCTTCTAGGCTGTCTGTAAAGGGGCTTTGTAACCTATATTTTTCATTTCTCAGCACCTTTACGTCTTTGCATATCAATACAAGACCCACCTGACACTTTTAACCTACAGTTCTGGGCCAGTCAGTCCCCCCTTGTTGCCCAGGACCTGTCCAGCTATGAAAAGCAGTCAGAGCTGGAACTCCTGAAAACCTGTTTCTACTGGGTATGGTTGTGCTGGGAGGATCTCTGGTCAGGGCTGGTGCCTGACAAGTCACAGCTTCCTTGCCCCCTTGCCTTACATTCAACCTGGAAGCAGATGACCTTTTTTGTTGTTCAAAGTGGGGTGGTGGGAGAAATCAAATATCTAAAACTCTTACATCTTCCAAAATTGTAGAACCCAAGTTCTGCCCTGGTCTTGGTGCCAGTCAAGGAACATTCCATTTCCACATTGAACCTTCATTCTCCTTTAAGGTAATCAAGTCACTTAAAGACCAGGGGGCTCAGCTTTTCATGAACACTTGACTCTCCAAGTCATGTCAGGTGATACCCTCCTGTCCCTAGGAGGCTTTGTGCCCAGAGCTGGTTCTCCTTTTAAGGGGTGTTTCTCTGCAGATTGAGTGAGAAGAAACAGAGAGTCAGGTGTTGAGGGAAAGCTGAGCCCCCTGGTCTTTAAGTGACTTGATTAGCTCAAGGGAGAATGAATGTTCAATGTGGAAATGGAATGTTCCTTGACTGGGACCAAGACCAGGGCAGAACTTGGGTTCTACAATTTTGGAAGATGTGAGAGTTTTAGACATTTGATTTCTTTTTTTCTCCACCCCCGCCCCCCACTTTGAACAACAAAAAAGGTCATCTGCTTCCCGGTTGAATGTAAGGTATGGGGGCAAGGAAGCTATTTGTAGTTTTCAGAGAGAGGGAGAGGGAAAGGGGGAGAGAGAGAGAAACATTACATAAACTAGAACCCCTTCTTCTTTAAAATGTGTTCTGAATAGGTAATGTGTAGTATATGCCTAAAATAAAACTCAAATAATATAAAGGGTACTTGATTAAAATAAGTCTCTCTGGTGCAACTTATATCCTTCCCCATAGGCTACCAGGGGAAACTACTGTTATAGTTTCTTGTGCGTTCCAGAAATAATCTTTGCATGTACAAAATAAATGTTTAAAGATCTCTCTTTTCTTTTTTTCACACTGTCCCTTGCTCTTTTCACTGAATGAAGAATGCTCTTTCTACACACACACTACATATTTACAACACATTTGCTTCTCAAACATCCTCACCAAAGTGGTCAGAGGTGCAAGGAAATCCTCCACCCAATTAAAGTGAAGACAAGTACCCCACACCTCAAAAAATCAACCCAGTTCCTGATGGTGACTTTTCCTGCTTCTCTTTGGATGCAGACAAGTTACAACACACCAGAGCCCCAGTGATAGGCGATCAAGGAGCTTCCTGTACTTGCTCCAAGCTGTTCCCAGAAGGACACATTTAGCCATTGCCTGAAACTAGCAGGTGAGTCCATCTTTTTCCTATTGTAATTGCAAAAACAATAGTATTTTTTCTCTCCTATTTATAGGGCAAGCAGTCAGAGATCTATACAGACGTGTTATAAACTAAGAATATACAGAAGACCACTAGATGAAGCTAATGAGCTAGTATTATTTTATTTTTGATTATTTTTGAATATGTAATCATTCAGAATTCAAAAGCATATAAAGAAAAGTTTGCCTCTCACTCCTGTTCCCCCAAGCCGCTCAGTCCTCTTGCTCAGTTACTCTTCTGTCTATCCTTCCAGAAATATTATGTGCAAATATAAGCAAACATAAATACCTATACTCTGTCCCCTTTTTTATAAAATGGCAACATACTGCATGAACTGTTCTCCATCTTGCTTTTTTCTAGTTAGTGTCTTGCAGGTTGCTCCTTAGCTGTGTGTTAAAAGCTTCTTCCTTAAAAAAAATCCATCGATCCGTAATACGGATATAGCATAACTGATTTATCTGGCGCTCTATTGAAAGACATTTAGATTGTTTCCAGCCTTTGACTGTTGCAAATAATGCTCTAGTAAAACATCCTGTAAACTGTCATTTGCACGTGTGTAGAACGTGTCTCACGAGGATAATTCCTTGGAGTTAGTGTGACCTCGTTCCTGGGTCACCTAGTCTGTGCATTTTTGGTAAATGTTGCCATTGTCATTTAAATGTTGGTCCAATTTCTGTTGCCGGTGATGTGTAAGAGAGACTGCCACACTGACAGCTAATGTAAATGCTCAACTTTTATTTTCCTGAGTCCAGGGAAATTAGAAACTCTAATTTGGATGTCAGAATAGGTGATAGGAGTAACTGCCGTGGCTCTACAGGAGAGAACAAGAAAGTGTCATTTCCCTTTTCAGAACATCAAACTACAAATAGCAGTGGATTTCAACAGCTAGTACCATGCTAATCCTTCCAAAGATTTACTGATGACTTTTCCATGGAGCTGGGTAGAGTGGCCTACGTGTGTCCATGTTATATCTGCTGAGGAAGATGCATGTGTTAAATCATTCAACAGAGATTTGCAGAGCCCCTGTGCTGTGACCTGTCCTAGGTGCCGGAGATCCTGCAGTGAAAGAAACAGACAGCATCTTTTCTCTCTAACATTATGTCAAAAGTAATTACAATCAAAATTATTATTGTAATTCCTTTTGACTCTTTCCACAGCCCTGTGAGGTGATTAACCCATGGGACTCAGTCAGAAGGCAGGGTGGCAAACACTACTAATTGTCCCTCCAAATCTGTTCCACTTTCTGTTGAGCAAGTGGCCACCCAGCATAAGGACTACATTTCCCAGCCTCCTGTGAGATAAAGTCATGGCCCAATAGTATGTAAATGATGGTGTAGGCAACTTGCAGAGAGATTCTTCAAGCAAGGGAACATGTCCTTCTCACTGCATTCTCGCCTCTCAACTAGCTGGAATCCCAACACGACAGTCCAGGATGGAAGAGCCATCAAGGATCACAAGGTGGCCCTGGGGCCAATGTCATCAAGATAAAGAGAGGAGGAGCCTGGGTCCTGTCACTAGGGGTGCCAGTTCTTCTGAGGACCAGTGTTCTGGTTTCTTTGATGAAAGAGAAGAACCCTCCTGCTTTGTGCAAATGTTGTTGTGTTGGGTTTCTGATGCAGGTAAGCCAAGTCCTAACCAAGGAAAGGGACTTTTCAACACTATGTGGGGACTTTTGGATGACTGAAAAGGCTTCTCTCTATCTGCTGCAGACACCTCTGTTTTATCAATTGAGCATGAATCCTGACTACTGCCAGAGCAGAATCATAATAAAACTCAATACTCTCACACTGTCGCAATGTTAGGAGGCCGTCCCCCCCTTTAGGGGAGATCTAAGGGAAGGATGAGTCAGCACATATTGGTTACTGGAGGGACCAAACAGGAAGCAGTGGTGGTGTGACTCATTCAATCTTTCTGTTGCTGCCTTTTTATTAGATGCTTTTTGAATATAGCAAAGACAACTGTAGCAGACAGCGGGGATGCTCCCCAGGTCCTTCTGGTCTCTTTTTACCATTTCTGTGTGTGCCTGAAAGCTTTAGTTTGTTTGCTCTCTCTGTGGCCTTCTTGGCAGGATGGTACTGAGACTCCTGGAGAAAGCTGAAAGCAGTGATGGCACACACAGCTTACTCCAAAGGGGCCCCCATGGGTTCAGGCTGAAGCCCCGCCTCTTCAGGACTTTTTGCCTGAGTTCTCAGTCTCTCTAAGTGTCCTCTGTGGCCTTTTCCCCCACTCACCAGTCTCCCGTGGGAGTACTTTCTTTGGTAATCACTCAGCCACAGACCCTTACCTCAGCATGAAAGCAGGACAGACATCTCCCTCGTGTCCAGTCTGTGTAGGGCATCCCTCACCTGAGACACCAGCCCCACAGTCCTCCGATTTTGTTGCTTTGTCTATCCTCCCTCATGTTGCCTTCTCTTCTATTAATAGCTGCTGTGGCTCCCACCATCATGCCTGCATTCCAGGGAGGGGGACAAGGGCAGGGGGTACCACCTTCCTTTAAGACAGAGCTCAGAGGCTGCACACAGCACTTCTGCTCTCAGCCCATTGGCAAGTGCTTAGTCCCATGGCTACACCTAAAGGCAGGTGAGGCTGGGAAATGTAGTTTTCAGATGGGTGGCCAAGTGCCACTCATTGGAGCCCATTGGGCACTCTGATACTAAAGGAAATAGAAGAGAATGGATATTGGGATAAAAACCAGCAATTTCTGTCACGCCTTGGAATCGCTACCTTAAATGCAAAGTGCTAAAATTTTTCAAGTGCTACTGATGCTTGACTCACTGCAAAATTATCCTGCTAGCTGCTATGACCAATGGCAGGGCAGCTGCACTGGGTGAGGATGCTTCTGGAAGAGATTGAGTGGTCATTTTCATTATCTCTGGCATAGTTAATGGGGTCTCATCACAGGGGTGGCAGGTGGGCCTAGCATGTTTCAGAGAAGACAGTGCAGGCAGACCTTTTAGCAGGAAGCTGATGGAAAGTACACAGGGAAGCAGGCCTGGTCCATAAAGCCACCCTTGGCCTCTTTTTTTCTGACACAGATTCAGGCAGAACCTGCCCCCCTAGCCTCTCTGGCGTGAGGCAGAACCCTCCTGGGGTCCACAGCATGGATTTAAGCAGGAGCCAGCAGGTCTTCTGATGTATGGGGCTTCTTTCCAGGACTATCTTCCAAGAATTAAGAGGTATGTCCCTTATAAGTGGGTTAAAGGGTGGACCCCCCCCAAAAAATATATGTGCAGATCCCTGAACTAGAGACATGCCCTTATTTAGACAAAGGTCTTTGCAGATGTAACTAAGCTAAAGATCTTGAGATGAGATCATCCTGGATTATCCAGGTAAGCTCTCAATTCAATAACAAGGATC